>PVJX010013228.1:0-47999 GCA_004027295.1 Dolichotis patagonum
TGAAAGGGGAGGAATTGTCTAAAAAAGGGAGGCAGAGGATATTGTTAATTGGGTAACAAGATTTAAAATTTACATTATTCTCACCACTCTGCTTGGATGGATTACGTGCTATTCCAGTTTGTCTACTTACACTAGACTTGAGGACATGGTCAGCTATCCCAAAAATAAGAGGACATATTATGGTAATCATCCCTAATTTTCCTATCAACTTAATCTGAAACCCTTTATAACTTATACTGTCTTATTATGACCGATCTTATTTGAATCTGATTTGTTAGATTGCTACTTTGTATTGACTGATTTTATTTAAATCTGTTATGATTGATAGCATCAAGTCTAAGAGTATAGGCAACTACAGTATAGGAAGATGACAAGATTCACTAAGATACCCACTCTGGTTTGATTATTACTTGCTTTTGAAGTCTTATAATGTCTCCAATGCTTTGTTTTTATTCATGTTGTTATATACTGCTGCAACACCATGGTAACCATTGTAGATCACCTTGTATTGCGGTTATATGTGACTTTTCTACCTCATGCTTTTCTATGAATTGTTTTATCTTGCTTTGTTTTGTTTTTCCTGCTAATACAGAAATGATAGATATACATGTAGAGACTCATGCATGTGTAGAGCTTATAAACAGTTTACGAGAACCAACTATATAACACATGTTCAAATGAACAACTACTTTGAAGAAAAAGAGACACTACACTACCCAGTGCTGATTCCATAATGTCATGATGTGAAGTCCAGCAAAACTATCACTTTTTGTTCAAAGTGATTTTAGCTTGCTTTGCCTTGTTTAAGTTCAACACACATTAAGGTATGGACAGCTGTTTTTAGGAGAATGGGAGACACTATGACAGCCATTCTTGGCTTCCCTAATGTCTGGTCTTGAAGACCTGTAATGCCCTCCTCGTCCTGCTCAGATCAATTCCATACTATGTTGTTTCATGTGACTTCCCTGTATGTGGCAATATGGACAACTATTTGGAAGAAAACAAGAGTCAATATGATAGAGAGTGAATATCTCAGATTGTCTAGTTTTGAAACTTTTGTCTCTTATATTGCTTTCTTGTGATCTGCTTTGCTCTGTTTTGTTGTATTTAATTTTACCTTTTTGATATAATTGCATGTATATTTGAGTGGGTAAGACGAATGACCATAGTGCTGTTTTTGTCAGATCATGGAGCAGAACTGTTAACAGTCTTACTGTTTGAATGTCTACTTTACATGTTTTAACTTTGTAATTTGAACAACTATTTCCAAGAAGTCAGCATGTAATTTGTCAAGTAATAATTTCTTAGGTTTTTGTTGTTGTTCTTTTCCTTTTTTTCTTGGAATTCTGTATTGTTGCTACCCTTTATTTTGTTTTGTTTTGTTTTGTTTTTTCTCTTTAAATAAAAAAAATTAAAAATTAAAAGAAAAAGAACCAACTTGTGGTTGAAACTAGAATGAGCTCTTTCCAGAGCACCAAAATTTAAGGGCCCTAAACACATTTAGCCTAAGGGAAAGACTCCAACATTTTCTCTCCCCTCCTAGGTCTAGTTATCATTTATATGTATAGAAAAATAATTTGGTAATAAGTTGTAGACATTGAAACTTTTACTGTAAACTTATAAAGTGCTATATAATGAAGTTTGCTTTTACCTATCCCTTATAGAACTTTGACAAACAGTGGTTACTCTGCCAGTTATTTAAATGCACTTCAGGCAGCTGACGCTGTTAAAGCAGAGGACAGATTTCCCCAGCATCTTTTTCATGAATACCTATTGCATCCAATGGCCAATGGAATGTTGACTAAACAGACAGCTGGATTCCTTTCTGGAGACTGATCTCTGGTTGTGCATAAAAGTAGAAACTGAGAGCACCTGAGGGGTCGTGGGCAGGGCTGCTCTCTGGTGGACACCCAAAGGTTCCTCAGTGGAAACTGGTTCCCAACTGCTGAAAAATCTCTATTTATCTATTATACTTTTATCTCTCTGCTGATAACTTAGAAACTCTCCCCTACTTTTCTCCAACCTGTTGGGAGTTAATTTTAGAATTACCTAGCCATTAGTCCACCCTCCCTCTGGAAATAAGGCTGAGGAAGCTTGCAACAACTCTTTGCCTTTCAAGGAGGAAAACTATTGGGGGAATGATTTATTTCTGTACCTTACATTCACTAACAGAAAGTAAGGAAGCAATTTTAGTCAGCCTTTTTTCTTTCATGTGCATGAAGAAGACTGATACATGTGCCTTTACTAACATGTAAATTGTGATTATCAGAAGATGGGTATAAGTTTAACCTAAGAGCTTCAGAGATATAAACAATTTTAAAATGGGTTTTAAAAATGTTGCCTTTACTTGCTGCTAGAAAAGTTTGCTTAGACAATTAGGTTGATAACAGGAATGTCCTAGAGGCTTCTTCACCCTAAGGCCCAGTACAGGGTTTTTCTCTAAGCCATTTTTACCTACCTAGATCTCTCGAGGTGATCTCCTGTGCAGATTGACAAGCACTCCAACTACTTCCAACTCACTTTTTGGTACTTCTCCTCTCTTTCAAAGAACTAGAAAGCATTAGTTTAATGCTAAGCAATGCTCCCTTCTTTAAACAGGCTGTTTTGGTTGAGATCAATTGTAATTTGTGCTTATAAAACATCCATAGGAGTAAGTACACAAGTCCGGGAAAATAAAATTACACAGCAGTTAAAGGGTGGATAGGCTGATCAAATTCTACCTTCTGTCTCTCTTCAGATGGCATCCACCTGCTCTGGAGTGGAGTCTACTCAAAAAATGCTTTGAGGGTATAGAAATTAAATAGAAATTAAAGGGAGTGCCCAGTTCTTTTTTTTTTTTTTTTTTTTTGCATTTCAGATGGGAAAATCAATTTTAAAATCTCTTACTCCTTTAGAATGTAGTCTTAAGCCCTGAAAGATGTTTGACCCTTACATGCTGAAAAATAGCCATTTGATATTTTTCTGTACTTACTCATGGCCTGCTTACCCTCTAGAGCCAATATGAAATACAGAGGGAAATATTAATTATGATGCTCTTGCACAACTAGAATAGTACTGTAGAAAAGAGAGAAAATGGCCAGAATTTCCTTATGTTTTAACTTTCTTTACATTAAGAAATAATTTTTACTGTGCTCAAAGTATAATTATAATCCACATGAGACTACCTACTTCATGTGTCTCTTTCAGTTACCTAAAACAGATCAAGAGAGATCTAGGAAAGTTTTCAGACAACCCTGACAAGTGCAATGAGGTCTTTAGAGGATTTGCTCAGACTTATGTGGTAGACTGGAAAGATGTAATGTTACGCTTAAATCAAACATTGACCTCTAATGAGAAACAAGTAGCATTGCAAACTGCTATTACATACAGGGACAAACATCATATTGTCAATTTTAGAATTCAAGAAGATAGACAGGCAGGGGAACAGCCAGTTCCCACTGGAGTCCAAGCAGTCCCTACTCAAGACCCTTGCTGACCAATAGCCAGATGGGAGATTGAAGTAAGAGACATTTTCAAGTACATATTCTTGAAGGTCTGAAAAGGACAAAACTCAAGCCCTTCAATTATTTTAAATTGTCAGCTGTTTAGCAAGAGAAAGAAGAAAACCCCTCTGCCTCGTTAGATTATTTACAAGAGATATCAATGAAATATATGTCCACAGCTCCTGATTTGCTAGAAGGACAGATTATTCTTAAAGACAAGTGTATTACCCAGTCAGCCACAGATATTAAGAAAAGTTACAAAAGGTAGATTTTGCTCCAGATAGCTCACTTGATACTTTAGTGAAAACAGTTTCCTTAGTATTTTAAAATGGATATGGGGAATAAGCCAAAGAGAGAAAACAAAGATACCAAAAAGAAGCATCTGTACTTGTTGCAACCTTGAAAAGAACAGACATGTGGGGTTAGGGATATAGCTCAGTGGCACCAGTGCCTTCCTGGCAAGTGTGAGGTCATGAGTTTGATCACTGGCACCAAAAAAAGAACAGACCCTAAATGTGATTCTCAGGGCTCCAAGAAGAGCTCAGTGATGAAACTCACCTGCTACTACTGTGAAAATCCTGGCCACCTGAGGAGGAACTGCTTTAAGAGGCCATGCATGCCATGCCCTGGTGACCCTGGAGGCCACTGGAGGTGAAACTGTGCTCTGAGGTGGAGCCTCCAAAGCACAGACTCATCTTCCCAGCGGGTCTAACAATACTGAAGGCCCTGAGGCTCTCTGCCTTCTCTCTGGCCAGACTGTCATCTCCACCTGTCATCTCCATGAAGGAACCCTGGGTAGCCATAACTATAGGGGAAGGAACCAGCCTATTACTGGATATTAGTATATGTCTCTTGGTCCTTCTCTTTAACCGTGGCCTTCTTCCAGCCATCATATTTCAATGAAAGGAGTCAACAGAAAAAACAAAACCTACTTAAGCTGTAACTAGGATGTTTTCATTATACCTAAAAGCCCACTACCCCTCCAAAGAAGATACACTTTATCCTATCTCAATACACATATGTTGCCAATTAATCAAAATGGTGCCAAGACTGGTTTTACAAATACAGTACACACTGCTATCTATGTATAATTTGAATCTTTCATTGGTCAAAATAATGTTTTAATCTGAGAATTCTTGAACAAAACGCAAACTGCACGGGAAATGCTTCAGAGAATCAACAACTGGGATCTCATATTATTGAAAAGTTTCTGTACTTCAAAAGAAATCACCAGCAGAGTGAAAAGAAAACCCACAGAATTGGAAAGAATTTTAGCCAGCAACCCCTCAAAGGACTTATATCAAGAACGTATAAAGAATTGAAAAACATCAAGCCCCCCAAATTCAACGACCCTCTCCAAAAATGGGCATCTGAGATGAACACTCAGTTCTCAGATAAAGATATACAAATTGCAAATAAATACATGAAGAAATGTTCACCATCACTGGTCATTTGAGAAGTACAAATTAAAACAACATTGAGATTTCATCTCACTCCGGAAAGAATAGCTGCCATCAAGAAATCAACTGATAACAAATGTTGGCGAGGCTGCAGGGGAAAAAGGAACACTGCTCCACTGTTGGTGGGAGTATAAACTGGTGCAACCACTATGGAAATCAGTATGAAGAATTCTCAGAAGACTAGGACTGGAAGCTCCATTCAATCCAGCTATTCTCCTCCTGGGTATTTTCCCAGAAAAACTGAAAAGATCATATCACAGAGATATATGTGCACCCATGTTCACAGCAGCACAACTTGTAATAGCTAAATCTTGGAAATAACCAAGAGATGCCCATCAACCGCAGAGTGGATGAAAAAGATGTGGTATTTTTATACAATGGAATATTACTCAGCTATAAAAAAGATGATCTTGAGGCCTTCATAAGGAAATGGAGACAACTTGAGACTATCCTCATTAGTGAAATAAATAAGAATCATATTTATAAATATCGCATTGTGTCTCTAGTGTAAAAAGTAATAAGAAATGTAGGAGTAATAAAACCTGAAATGTGCAATTGCTACTGTAAAAAAGGGAGGAAAAGAAAGTGCTCTAAAGGATATAACTGTATGTATGTTTAAGTGTGTAAGATGAATGACCATATTACGGTTTTTGTTAGATCATGGAGCAGAACTGTTAACAGTCTCATTGCTTGAATGTGTACTTTGTATGTTTTAACTTTGTAACTTGAACAACTATTTCCAAGATGACAGTATGTAAGTTGTCAAGTAATGATTTCTTAGTATTTTTTGTTCTTTTCTTTTTTTTCTTGGAATTTTGTATTGTTGCTACCCTTTTTTCTATTTTGTTTGTTTTGTTTTCTTTTCTTTTTAAATAAAATTTTTTTAAAAAAATAATGTTTTAATCTGGTTCTCATAAGTCATCAAAATTTTTGAAATAATTGCATCTAAAACTAGAGGGACTTATGGCAAAATATTAGGCTCCATTAATAGAGGAGTGCGGCTTCTTTGTGTGCAAGCCAAAGAGAGGCAAGTGACCACCTCAGCAGAGCCTTCAAGATACAGCCCTACAAACTTTTCTCGGAACCACTGGCCTAAAGGTGGTTTCTTCCATATTAAAAAGCCTAAGTGTCATTGCCCCAACCGTAAGACTCTTTGCTCCTTTAAGAATCTCTCTCTCTCTCATTCTCTCTCTCTCTCTCTCTCTCTCTCTCTCCTTTCTTCAAACAAAAATCAAAACCAAAACCAGAAAACATTCTCAAACTTCCTCTCTCATCTCTACAGATTGCAACTTCAAGGAACTTAAAATTTGTATTTAGTCACTTCCATAGCAACTTTAACAAAGCCATTAAGATATCTTTATTCTTTAACACATCTATTCTTTCTTTTAAAGGTACCATCTTCCTTGTTCAGCATCAAATCTAATCCTATCTAAGGATAACCCTTTAAAATTCCTTCAGCATTACCTAGGTGTAATCAGGACCTGCAGTCTTGGCCCCCAGCTGACCCTCTGTGTCACCTCTCCTGCAGACCAGCGGCTCAGGCAGAGCTAAATGAAGCTCCTGAGGCTACAAGAAAAAGTGACCCCCAGTGCCCCAGCCACCTTCACTGGCCTCACACTCTCCAAAGACTGTACCTCCAGAACAGCTGTGGCCTTCACCTGGGTGAGCTGTCCTGTCTCTTAGCCTGGAGTTCTGGTGTGCTCAGCTCTGCACCCAACCAGCGCAGCCATAGCCAATGCAACCCTTGGGTGCAGAGTTGGGCACATGACCCACCAATGCCAATGACACAGTAACTGAAGCTGCTGGGGCAGTGGTGGTAAACCCATGGCATGCAAGCTTTTGCAGCTGTATCTTTGAAACTCTAAAAGTTTCACCATCACTGCTGTAGGGCATAAAATGGGTTCTGGACCAGAACCCAAAATGCCAAAGCCTAGAGTTCCAGGGTTGTTTTAATATCAGAAGGAAAACTTGCTGAAATGTATTTCAGCAAATAGGCTAGAGAGAAACTGGTCCCAGATGACATCTCTGAACCTGTATTAGACATCCCAGGATGGAGGTCTCTACAGCAGAGGTGGGGAAGCCCGGCTTACGTGACCACAGGACAGCATGCAGGTTCGCCGACTTAGAGTACAGAAAGACAATTTTCAGGACACAATAAGAGGAATAATGAGGTTTATTAGGCAGAATTTTTAAAGTATACACTCAGAGAAATCTTGTGACTCTATGTAAGAGGAATTCAATTTACAGATGAAACGCAAAGGCCCATTTTACAGCCATCACAGGTAATAAGCTATAGCAATCCACAGTAAAGGGCCTTCTCACAGGTGAAAAGACGTGATCTGTTAGGAGTTGGAAAAGCCCATTTACAGGGAAAAGGGACTGGCCCAGGTTCATTGTGTCTTAAGGACCTAAGGATTTTTTGATTGAGTTTCTGTCTTGAACCTGCAGTTTCCATTAAAAGTACAGTTTTAAAATTGCAATTTTTCTTGTCTCCTTTCTCCCTATTTTTCCTATTCTACCTCATAGCCACACATGAAACAGGGTTACCTCTGTGCCTTTCAGCACAAGGTCAGTTACTCTCCTATGTTCACTTTGGGCTGATGTTCCTATCACTACCACATTTTAAATGCTTCAGTGGGCACGGAATATAAACTGAAATAGCCTTTTTAGCTGTCTACAATTTTTTTCTCATATGCATAATTCTTTCCCTAGCACTAATAGTCTAGACACCTAAGTTAGGTAGAAATGTAGGCAGTCAGACAGGGTTAGACCCTTGAAGGAGTCAGTGCAGAAGATGAGAATGCATTACAACTGTGGCTAGAGGCAGATTCATTCAAGACCAAGCCTCAAGGTAAAGATGGAATGACTAAGCCTACATACCTTCCCAAGGGATAAACAGTGTACTACAATCAGTATTACCCGGCTCAGTAAGATCTAGATAGATATCAGTCACCCAGGTGGGGTGAGACTCCCTGACTCATCTCTTCTAAAAAAGGTCTTTGTTCTTTCCATGTACACTTGCTGTGTGACATCTTCCCCATTGGATGAACATTACCTAAGCGGCTATACTTGTAATTTTATTGGCTGATCATAGTTTTGTCCCACACTGTACTCACCTGTGATTAATTTTTTTTACCACTTCTCGATTTTTCTCTACAAAACTTCCTTTGAGAAGTAGGCTTGTTGCAACTCATTTTCTGGGTCCCCTCCTGTCTCTCTCAGGGACTCTCTCTCCCTCAATAAAATTTCCTACTCTGGACCTCCATTGTTCCTTAGAAGTTATTCTTCGATTCTGGGGGCACAAATGGTATATCGGACATCTAGCAGGCTGGGAGTTACATTTAGTTCTCTTATATCACTTTTAATTCCAGAAATATATTCATCAGAAATGCTCTCATGATTATGTAAATGTATCTGTGTACAATCAAGAAGTTCATTAAATCATTGTGAGAAATGAATGAGGTGTATCTGTATACTAACAAGAAAAATGTCAGATTTCTATTGATAAAGAAAGGTAACTAGCCTTAACACTATATTTAACACAGAAGGTATGAGAGCACACACTAAAAATAAAAGAGAGATCAAATACTTAGAAGTAATCATTTCTATGGAATGAGATGAGGAAAATTACTCTTATGCAAAAATCTTATCTCAAACTTTAACCAGTTTGGTAATTACCAAAGAAGAAACAGAAGGAGGGAGAGAAAAGAGAAAAAGGAGGCAAAAGGAGCAGGAAAGAGGAGGAGGTACAAGAGGAGGAGAAGACAAGAGATACCAGAATTCAGAACATTTGAATCATACTGGCATCAGCAAACATGTGACTGGTGCCTGTTGGGTACGGGGCTCTATGGGAGGCAGAGGGAGCCCAAACACAATGACAATGCCAGAAATTCTACCTTTGCCACAAGGGAGCTATACCCCAGCTCTTGTTGTCAAGATATGGCTATAGTGAGTCAGAGAATAAATGCATTTCTAAAAGCAAAGCTATCAATTTTAGCACAATGTGTATTAAATTTATTGATACCAGGGTACCATTCAATGCTGTCAGGGAAAGCTTGTCTGGCATGGACTCCTGAAAAACTCCGAGCTCCATGACAGACAGCTCCCAAAACCAATCACTGGCATAGATTTGAACCCAACAATGGTGCAAATGATACTTGTGTTCATTCTGTGAGACAGACAAATGAACTTTTGATTGGAAGAGCATCTCAAAGACCACAACCAGTAGGCTCTCCTATGCTGAAAATTGGTCCATGGGGTATAAGTTGGGCAATCTCATACCCCATGGACCACTGGCCTCATTTCATGGATTTATAATGCTGAGAAGAGTAAAATCAGATCACATCCAAATCAGACAAAGGCCTTAGCTTTAAAAGGAAACTGCAGTCAATATTCTGTGTCTATTTCCTTACGAATGCACAAACTGAAGCCCAAAGAAGTAAAGTGGCTGGCTAAAACAACTAATTCTTCAAAGAGCCAGACTAAGACCCTTTGTCTTCTGGCAGACTTCCTTCCTCTACATCATGCTGGCTCTGAAGTTGAGATCAAACAGACATTGTTAGAGAGGGCTTGTGTGTCTTTTCATTGCAAAGTCAATACCCCCAGTGCAAAAGTTAAATTAACACTGTACTTGTGTCAGTGATAACAGATTAATCTGCATCAAGTTAACAAAAATAGCCTTTACTTGCTGTTTTTTCTCTTCTCCTCTTCTCTTTCCCTTCCCTTCAAAACTGACACTTATCCTAGGGACCCCCAATGCAAACAGCAATTTAAAAACTACAGCAGTTAAATACCAGCCAGAGAAAAGTCCTGTTCTCAGCCGCAGTCATAAAGCAGCTGGAAATGCTGTGCATTCAAGTCAGAAAAGGTATGATTTCTGCCTGAGATTGTCCGATAACAGAAATGAATAATGATTCTTTGCCTGAAAATACATATTGATTGTTGGCTGTGAATTTCACCATGGATAATGCTGAAGTCACCATCTTTCAAATGTGTGTGAATTGAAGTGGCTGTTGCCTAATCCTTGCAGGATGATTTGTAGCCAGAGACTAGACCAGGCAGGAGAAATGTCTACATCTGGGTCAGGCTGGATGTTCTCCAGCCAATTTCCCATCCTGGGTTATTTGCTCTTCATGTCTAAGGTCCAGTTTATGGCACACAAAGGACAGATTGATTGCCTCCATTTGACTAAGACGAAAGCACTTCTGCATTCTGTAATCTTCTGTAAAACTGAATTCTTCAGAAATCACCCCATATTCCTGGGCCCAGCCACTATTTAACAACTTAAATCTCTGACAGCCTGACTCACCCACAGCCTTGCACATTTTCTGCTTTCTGTGAGTGCCATTGAATGGAAACCAGTACCTACTGGGTGTGTCATTGTGTCTCCCAAGCAAGCCAGACTTCCTCCTCGCTCCTCAAATGCTTTGTTTGTTGTTTTGTTTTGTTTTTCCACTTTTGGTGAAGTGAAAAGAGTTGTAGGTTTTGTTTTGTTTTGTTTTGTTTTGTTTTCACTTTCTGATGCTTAAAAAATGAAGAGTGACTAGCTATTCTGACTACCAGAACATTTTTAAACCTTGCTGAAGGTAGCTGGTTGGTCATTGTTGGTTAACAGAGGGAGAGGAACCAAACATCAGCTTCATGTTACTCTAAACCCCCAGCAACTAGAACATCAGAGTCTGGTGAACTCAGAAACCCCAAGTATGAAGGTTTTCACTGGGTAGAATTCAAAGGGCTTCTAGAAATTTCACTTAACCTAAAATACATCCCCACCAACCTACTACTCTACCTAAAATCTCACCATTAAAGATGTGTTTTATTAGCGTTCAACCAAACTTAAATCTCTAAATGGTCCTTTAAAAATTCATATGGAAAAATGCACATAAAAATGATACAGAACCACTGAGAATGCTAGGTGCTAGATATTATCTGTATGTTAGCAGAGATGGCTTTTGTTGTTGCTGTTTTGTTTTGGTTTGGGTTTTGGTACCAGGAATCAAACTCAGTACCTTGTGCATTTCAGGCAGCACTATGCCACTGAGCTATATCACCAGCCCCAAAGATGCCTTCTAAGCAGTCAAGCACAAAGAACAAGGCTTTAAGAGAACATGAAGCATCCAGACTAGAAGAGATGCAGAGAGGAGGAAAAGAGTCACAGAAAAGAAACAAGTACAGAAAAATTTCCCAGGCATCACTTGCCAAATTAGCCCAAAAGGGGAAGGAATACACCAACGATGAGAGAACTGGATCCCAGGGAAATGCCCAAGAATAGAGTGATACAAGACATTCCTGGAAGCAGAATATGTTTTTCATACCTTCTCAGTCCTGTGACTCACAACATTAGTGCCACCAGAAGCCTCCTCAGAGAACAGGACAGTGAGGCGAAACATTACTGCTCAACATAATCAACTGTCATTAAAAAGATTTGTAATGTTTTACAGTCACCCAGACAACTCAGTCGATGTCATCTTTTTTAAAAATTAAAATATTGCCACTAGAGCAGCACTTTTTTAAAAATCCTCTTGGATGTCCCAATGCTTTATCGTTGTCATCAGCTCTGTTTTATCTAACTAATGACCTAATCATCTTTATCCCTCGTACTTAATCATCTTTCTCCTTCCCACAAGTCAGAGTAGTCAGTTTTCTCATTCTCAACTGATACTTAGACCACAAGGTAACTCTGGGCCTTCTATCATTCCTTCCCAGGAAAGTCTCTGCTGACAAATTCTTTCCAAACAGATCCTGTCATTGCTCGGAGCTCCATATTTACTATCTTACTGGCTTGTTTTATGTAATTTTATAGGTAAAATGCATACTATCATCTACCTCATACATATCAATTTTGCTCCCTCCAAGATCTGTCTACAGAAACAGTTCCTCTCCTGTGTTCAGGACAGACAACCTCCCCTGAAATTCTCTAATGTACCCTTCATTTTAGCAACTATTGACCTCTGCAAAATCCTACCTGGAAACAAATCCTCCAAACTCTCTCCTCTCGATTTTTTTTTTCATTGTGGAGTTTTAATCTACTGAGCTACATTCCCAACTATTATTTTTTTTTATCTTAAAACAGGATCTCATCAAATTGCCCAGCCTAAGCTGAGCTTGCCACCCTCCTGCCCAGCCTCCCAGAGTCCTGGAGTTCCAAGTGTGGATCACCACCACACCCAGCTGTTTTCTGACTCTTTGGATGTACTTAAGTCATTATTCATTCTCCCATTCTCAGTCCCATCTCAGGGTAAATACTGTACTTCTTCCTCTGAGACAAAACACCTCCACCTTCCCTTGGTCCTGCTCATTTTATTTCCTATATCTTCAAATATTAATTTCCTAACCCCTAGCCACTACCCCCTCATAAATTCTCCCTTTCCTTCACCCTCTCACACTGTCTCCACATATGCACCTGCCTCCTCTAGTTAAAGAGTACCTCAGTCCTCCTTCCATGCAGAAAGTGCAAAGACAACTCAATGATTACTCTTTATGTTCTTTAAATGCTACATCTAAAGTGACAGGTACATCCTGGCCACTTAAGAAGTGTCATTTCTTTTCCCATCCACTGTGACAATTTAGCTTGTCAGCTATCCAGCCATGCCTGAGCTAGGGCAGCTCGGTGGGAAAAGCATGCATAGATTTTTAGAGTAAGGCAGACCTAGGCATGAGTATCAATCAGCTTCACATCACTATACTGAAATACCTGACACAGGATACTTATGAAGTAAAGACAGGTTTATTTTGGCTCATGGTTCTGGAGGGTCCAATCCAAGACTGGACAGCCCCATTGATCTGGGCTTCTGGTGAGGGCAGTGTAGTATCAGGGAGCCCAAACTGGGATTAATGCTTATATCATGAGCCAGTAAGCAGGGAGCAGGTGAGCAGCATCCCACAGTCCCTTTTGAGGGTTTGCTCTCAATGACCTAAGGATCTCTCACCAGGCTCCACCTCTTAAAGGTCCACAGCACCACCAAGAGCAGCTCCCTGGGAACTTTGGAGGTCATTGTTCATATTCAAACCATAACAATGTCCTTAAATCTACCAAGGACAGAAACCACAATCTCAGCCATGGTGAACTCAATCTCCATTGCCAAGAGATTGGTGAGAAGGAGCCATGCTTGTGGAACTAACATGCAACAGAGGTAACTGAAGGTGACGTTAATGGCAGGATCAGATATCATGGAGATGGGAGTGGAGGCACAAGGTTGGCAGAAGTGCCAAGAAATCCCTGGAAGGCGAGAACAACTCAGAAATGAACAGGGGGGCAAAGAAGAAGGAAAGATGCACAGTGATCCCCACACAAAAGAAAAGATAAGAAAGTAAGCAGTAGCAGAACAAGTCTCTTAGTTGGTTCTCCAGTCCTTTATAATGAGAGACACTTCAATGTTTAAAAATAGAATGATTCCACAATGTTTAAATAAGTGTTTTAGTCATGAAATGTTTTTATAATTGTCTATTTTGTTTAAAAAAATGGCAAGTTTTAAACTTACTTGGATCAAGTACAGGTAGAGGAAAATGGAGGAGGGATTAATGATTTTACAGAACTTGAAGGGAACACATTCAGGAACAGAAGTCCACAAACTAAAAAACATCTCACCATCCAAACAGAGAGAGGAAGCCTCCATCAGAAGAGCACCCTCCAATCCCCTCAGAAGACTTAGAGGAAGGCTCCCCACTTCAGCTTTGCATGTTTTGTTTTAAATCATGAGAAATTTTACATGCCCAATGTTTTTCTGCATATTTTGGTGAATGAGTCTATTGAGAATTACAGAATGGAATCTGTAATGGAAGTGCCACTTAATCGTTTAAACTAATGTTGCTTGATCAAAAATTCTACTCTTTCCTGAAGGAGGAGGAATTTTGGATCTTGAGGCTACTGAAATTTTCATTGATCCAAGTTCCAACAGCCAGAAGGCCTTTGTCATCACCACAGAGGATGGGCTGATGTGACACAGGGCCGTTATCGAGAAAAGCCAGCAGCTAATAAATAAGTTTATCTGCTGGGAATATGATGTGCTTTCTCAGGTGCGCACTCTGCTTGGAGGAATAAAAACAATTGTGTTACAGACTATGTTGGGCATGTCTTGAAGTCTTGGATTCTGAAAGTGAAATTGGAAATTCTTAAAATTTTCCTTTCTGAAAAGATGTATGTTGGTAAACATATATAAATGTATGCATATGTATGCTAGATAGATAACTATCCTACTAACCTCTGCTAGTGCATCAAAAAGAACAGTTTGTGGTGTCGTTGTTTGATCACTTTTGTGCCTGGATTTTGTAACTTGAACAACTACTTCTAAGATAACAATATGCAATATATTAACGAGTGTTAATTCCTTACCTTTTTTTTTGGAAATTCTGTATCATTTCTATCCTTTGTTTCTGTTTTGTTTTTAAAATTAAAAAAAAATATTTTCCTCTCTGTAACTCAATCACAGTGGGGATTTTTTGGTCAATCTCAACACAAGTTTGCTTTAAAAAAATATCCAAAGAAAAACACTGAAAAGCAGTTTACATCTTTATAGCTTGGTTTTGAAAAGAGCAGGAAGGGATCTTCAACAGCATAACATTTGGGAAAACTGCACTAAAATCTTAGTTTCGCTATTTCTGCTTGGTCTCACAGGACACAGCTGGGCAGCTCCACACCCTCTCCCTCCTGGCCGCACGCACCACGCTGCCCACATCGCTCAGCTGCATCCCTTCCCCCGCCCTGGCTTTAGTCTTGCGTTGCTTTGCTCACCAGGGCCCTAGGAGCACTAGACTACTGTGTACATATTACAGTATACCCCAGATGCGTGCCCACCAACACCATCTAGGTCTGTGCAAATTCATTCTATGACTTTTGCACAGTGAAATTGCCTAAAGACATATTTCTCCTAGTGTCTGCCCCCATCCTTAAATGATACGTGCACATAACTTAAAGATAATGATAGCAGGTAGTAAACGAATAGAAAATGGAGAGTTTTGAGTACTTGTTTTTTCTTTTCTTTCTTTCTCTCTTTTCTTTCTTTCTTTCTTTCTTTCTTTCCTTTTTTAAAGACAGGGTTTCACTATGTAGTTCAGGCTGGCCTTGAACTTACTGCATAGCCCATGCTGGCCTCAAAGTGATGATCCTCCTGCCTCAGCCTCCCCAGTGCTGGGATTACAGCCGTGCACAACCAGGTCTGGCTTTGTCCTGTTTCAAGTATGATGTGTTTACTTGTAGGTTTATATAAGTTAATCTTTAACAGCTGCACTTAGCTTTTGGCTTGCAAAATTCCTCAGAATATATTAATGAGCTCTCCTGAGCTAACGGGAGCTGTCCCTGTCTTCACTCTCCCAATTGCTGCACCTGAAGGAGACCCAGTGTCCTCCTGCCCCACTGCACATCCCGCACATTCTTCAGAGTGTTTACCGCCATCTGCCATGATGTCGTGAGTTGTATTTCTTTTTAAGGAATAATGTTTTTTTAAATTCTACCTCATTCCTTTCCCTCCCACTCCAGTGCCCTGCCTTGGAACTGTTCTGTTTTCCAGTTGCTTTTGGCTCTTTTTAATAAAAACCAGTCCAGCCTTTCTCTTCCTTCCCGTTTTTCACTCTCACATTTTCTCAATTAACAAAAAACACTAAATCCTGACCTGCTTAGAAAGGAGGAGAATAAAGAAACCAACCTGGAAGTAATTTATACATTAGTACTTATAATGTTCCAGAGTCTAATATATATGATATACATTCCCAAAAAATTTTAATGAACACATGCACATTTGTAATCAGAGAAAAAAAAGCTATGTTTTCCTGTTTGGTTTTGTTGTTTCAACAAAATGCAGGGCAGCTTTTCGTTTGTTTTGTTTTCTGAGACATGGGCTTGCTGTGTTCCAGATTGGCCTTGAACTTGCTGTGTACCTCAGGCTGCCCTCTAACTCTTATTTTTTCTGGTAAAAAATATTGTATTTGCTTAGAAGCATTCAGAACATCAACAAAACAGCTAATAGTTTTTTTTTCCTTTTTGCAATTACAGTGCAGTATTTAGTTAACAAAACAATTATTTCATATAAGCCGCATCAGAGACAACTGAAAATGCAAAACTTTCACCCCCTAATTTTTGCTGCACACCAGCAAGAATCTCCATTACATTTTCACACCGATTTACAACCCATACTGTGCCAGGAAGGTCAGTGGCTTCTGAAAATACCACCAGGACAGGGCTATCTAAAGACACATTCAGTAGTGTGTTAACTATTTAAAAATAAAAAAATACTGTATGGTCTTAAAACCAATCTTACATAGCTTTGCATTTCAATTTTTATTTTCTTTTGTACCAGGGATCAAACTCACCTCACACTTGCCAGGCAAGCACTGTGCTGCTGAGCTAAATCCCCTGCCCAATGTCTGCTGCGTTTTTTACAATGTCACCAACAGACAGGCCAGGACATTCTCCTTCGGTTTGGGGGCGATGCTCAGAACAGAACAAGAACGCCGAAGGAGGCCTCCTGGGTGTAGTGGGATCCTTGATCTTTTTTTGTCTCCCCTTCAAGAGGGACATAGGTTGTCGTTTTCTTTCATGACAGGCCTTGCCCGCCTTTGCCATGTCTTCCAATGTTGCTTCAAATGTTTCTGAGCAGACATGGTCTCCCACCTCTCTTAACTCATGTTAAAAAACTCAGAGGCGACACCCCCGGGCGCGTCTGCCTGTGCCCTGCCGCAAGCGTGTGCGTCCCCACTCTCAGACTCCAGCGTTGCTCCCAGCCTCTGACTCTTGCTCCTCCTGCCTCAGCCTCCCAGAGTGTCACGACTGTAGGCACGTGCCACCGTGCCCAGCTCAGAGTCAGTCTGACATGTACTGTAAGATGGCGCCCAGATTCACAATTTTTACAAAGAAGAACAATTTTAATAAAAATCCTGAGGACCAAGATAGGGCTAACAGTTTTATACTTTACTCCCTCAAGATAAATGATTTTTTTAAAAATCTGCTCTCCTCATCATTTTATAAAAGAAGAAATATTTGAACAACTCTCAAAATGAGGCTGAAGGTAATCTCACAAATGAAACAAAATGTCTTACATAAAATAATTAATTGGGCTCGTAAAAGCCCAGTCCATGGAGCTTCCGTTTTCTTCCGCCACTCGCCGTATGGCAGCGCTGGCTCTGCGCAGTGTCAGCTTCCGAGCCCACCCTGCCAGCCGTGAAAAGGCCAAGAAGGGGGCAGGAGGAGGCCAGCGTGTGCAGAGAAGATTGGCGGTCATCGGATGAGGACCCCGTACAGCGTGGTCTCAAACCGTCCATCAGAGGGACTCCAGAGAGAGCAAGGCCTGAGAACTGTCTTGTTTGCGTTCCCTTCGACCATAGCTCGTAGGCTGCACTCTGCTGGGGTTCCACCTAGGCAGGCTCGCCTGGGGTGCATGGATACTCTGCATTGGCTGATGGCTTATGCTGATTCTTGGTAATTTGAGTCAACATTTTTCTAGTTAGCATACCAAGAAAACAATCGACTACTATTGATAAAAACTATCTCTCTATGTTCAGAACAAGAGGCAGTTACACACACTATCATTAACATACACTTTAACTTACTTGTAATTCTCTTTCATTTCCCTGATTTCCCATTATTCCTAACTACAAAGCAGTATTCACCCGTTCACACCCAGCCTCCCAGAGCCAATGTGCTAGAAGCAGCTTACACAGCTTTTTCAGTGTGCATTTATTGTGTTTGGTTTTGTCTTTCTGTTGACAAAATACTCTCACCTCTCTTTTGTGAAACGTGTGTTCTTATTTGAGGGGTATGAGGTTTACCAAGCCAGATATATTTGAAGAGGCGTTAAAGAGCTTAAGATTCAAAATGAATCATTTGTTCCCAATAAGCAGGAATAAATGATGAATTGCTGGGCTTCAGGATTTCAGCTGACTGCTGTGCCAGCCTCGGGCCATTGTCTGCTCGCTGGCTGGGGCTGGCTGGGCCAGACTCAAGCACAGGAGCTGGAGTCATCAAACGTCCAGACAAAATCGGCCACCGCCAATCAAGAGGGCTCTGTTTTTGTTTCTGTTTCCACATTAGGGCTTCCACTTCATTAAAACTAAGACCAATATACATTTTGGTGCTTTTGATGATAAATGGACACACCAGAGCTCAAAAGCACTGTATTTCTGCTTTATTCCACCAAGCCTACAGTCACAGCCCTAGGAAGGAAAGCTCAGTGAACCTGCTTGTTAGCCAATGCTGCAAAATTCCTTGACTAGGGATTGAACTCCTAGGTAAAGTTTAAAAACTGTGATAGAAAAGGCAGATGAACTAGGCATGGTGGGTCATGCCTGTAATCCCAGCACTCAGGAGGCTGAAACAGGAGGATTGCTGTGAGTTCAAGACCAGCCTGAACTGCCTAGTAAGACCCTGTCTCAAAAAGACAAAAATTTTTTTAAAAAATAAGCAGACACAACTGGGTATAGCAGAGGGTCACAATTCCTAGTGGTGAAATGCAGGACATCTTTAAAGGGTCTCGTAGTTATTGGCTGCAAACCTGTTCTCTGATGAGCACATGGTCCAGCCCAAACTGATAACAGTGTCCTTATTGAGGACGGTCAGCTTTGACTGCTGCCAGAGTGAGGAAGGAAAGAGGCCCCCAGGCAAGGGCTGACAGAGCACCGCCTCTTTCCCATGGGAGGAAGTGAACAGGGACTCATCCATTCACCTCCACTGTGTCCGCTTTATCACTGGCCTAGTGAGCCTTGTAAAAATGTACTCCCCAGTGCAACCTTTCCCTTCCCCTCGCCAGTCTGTGTCCATCTCCATGTGTGTGGACGCGAGCTGTTCTCTGGGTGAAATGAGGAGGTGCCTGGCTCCCCGGGTCCACTGGCGATGGCACAGCACATGGACAGGGCACAGGCTGGCAGCTTTTGGCACTCCCGGGAGCAGCAAGCTCATCCAATAACCCGCCACACTGAACTCGGGAGCTGTGGAGATAATGACTGTTTCCTGAATAACGTGCTGCTTAAACAGTGCTGCTGCGGTGTTTGGAGAAATTCAGGATGTTTTTGCATTCCAGGTGCTGTTGGAGCTGCCTGGCGAGGTTAACGCACCTCGCAGACATTAAGAGCAGGTGGCGGCCAGCCAGACTGCTGGCAGTAAGGGTGGCTGTTGTTTTTCTCATTCCAGCAGTTGGCGAGGAATGCATGCTTCCATACAATCAATAGCTTTCCATCCTCAAAAAAGGAATGTGTTTTCCCCAGCACCAGAGTATGAAGATGCTGTACAAGCCTCAAAAACCCTCTCAGAAAGAGAACAACATCCCAAATCACAGGTGCCACTCAGAAATTCCCTCAAATTACCCATTCTTAAGCCTTTTTGTATGCAGAACTCAAGACCTATTCAAGATACTGGCAAGAGGGTGTCTGTGTGTGTGTGTATTTGTGTATGTGTGTGTTTGCGCGCATGCACCTAGAGGTACTATTGAAAAAATGCAAGAACAAAAATAGATCCGGAATTCAAAGGATTCAAAAATTAACCGCAAATTATCTGTGCCTCCTTCCATCTCTCAGGAACCACATGATTCCTACCATCTCTAGTTTCTTCGTGGACTCAGTGATTGAGTATTTTTGGCACTCAGTTTGAAGTGGTGCAGAGAAAATGAGAGAAAAGACAAAGATTAGAGAGGCCTTTAATGCAGGCACGGGAGAGTTATAGAGAAATATAAATGTTCTCAGCAAGAACAAAGAAGTGAAGCTACTTTTATCAGTTTTAGCTGAGGGAAGAGTTTGGGATGTGGGCAAAATGATGTATTAACAGTTGATTTGAAGGAGCAACTGCCTGTGCAAGACAGGAAACAGAAAGATTTACTGGGGGCTGGGGGTGGAGGCTTGGGTGGTTGTGGAGTCTTGGGACTGGAGGGGGGCTGGGTGCCCACGCAAAAAGGCAGTGGGAGGTTCATCTCTGGAATGAGAAGGGGAGCATAGAAGTTACTCTTGGAGAGATAAGTTGCTTCTCTAGTTCTCATACCAAGTTGGGCAGATGTCGGGTTACCGATGGGTAAGCCCCAGGCTAGCAGAATCTATCAGTCATCCCTTCCCCTCATCAACTATTGTCCTGTTTGTTGGCCTTGGTCCCCAGGCCCACTAGCTTTGTTGCCTTCTCTGTCCTGATTTTTCCTATGCATCTACTTATTCAGTTTGTGCTTTCCTCTAAGTTCCAGGAGAGGAGGACTTTGTCCTCTACATCATGATGGCCACAGCCCCTAGAACAGCATGACACAGCCAGTCAGCTCTTGGTAAATGCATGATCCCTCCCCCTCCATGTCCTCTTGTACCACAAAAGGTCTGTGTTTCTTGGTTAAGATTTCCAAAAGCGATCATCTGATTTGTTCCCTGGTTGTAGTTTCAGAATTTGTCCTTGGTCCAGCCAGGCAGATAAAGGGATAGAGTCACAGTCTGTCCCTTTCAAGAGTTGTGAGAGGTGCTGGTCTCTTGAAGGACCTACAGGTCAAGAATGAAGCTGAAGTGTATCTCAGGGGACTCACTGGCCTGTGCAGCATTACTTGCTGCTGCATACATGTGTGCTGCTACACATGTGTACATAGATATGTGTCTGCCACACAGTCACTACCACACTCGCTATAAAAACATCTAGCTCACATTGGGGGCTCAAATTTTTGTTAGGTCCCTACTTCAAGATCCTGCTTCAAGTTGTTCCCTGTCTTCCAGAAGGGCTCACTGCTGCTGTCAGCCTACAGCTGGTATCACCTCTTTCAGCTTTCAGCTTCAAGTTTACCTTCTTCTCAGATTCTGCCATTCTGAACGTCTTTCTCCAAAGTCAGGGAGCACCTTGATTCACCATCTCCAGGGCACTTACTCTAGATTTCTTTCCAAGAGAAAGGTAACAATCAGATAATAAGATGCCACACAAAGCTCCAATCAGTGATAATCCACGACCTTCATGGCGGATGCATGAGGCTGCACTGACCATATTCATGTAGAGGGCACAGGCCCCCAGGGCCGGGCTATCTATGAGTGCCATGGCAGCATAAAGTGACTCACAGAGACACCAGCAAGGGTACAAGAATGTTACGGTTTGGGACCAGATGCCCCTCAAAGCCTTATGCAGTCATGGAGGTGGGCTTTTCAGAGGTGGCTAAATCTAGAATTTGTGACTGATTCATGGTTCAGTGCTGGGATGAAAGGTTGGGTGATTGCTGGATCAGCCCACTGATTAGATTGGCACCACCCTAATCCCAGCAATCTGGATAAGCTAAAAGTGGTAGAAAGAAGTTTGTCTTCCCTGCTTGTTGCTTTGCTACTTTTTGCCTGCCATAACTGTTCTCCTTTGTCATGTGTCACCCTGCCTTGGACCCTTGCCCATTACAGACTGAAACCTCTACAAATTGTGAGCTAAATAAACCTTTCCTCCTTTTACTTTGAGTGTTGAGTATTTCGTCTCAGCAATGAGAGAAAAGAAACTAAGACTGAGGATAAGCTTTGGGCACTTAGCAACCAATCTGAGGCCATTGTTTGTGTTCTTGCCTATGCGTTAGTGTCACCAGGCAAAAACATCCATGTTCTTGGAGGAAACTTGTATGCATTTTGTGAAGTGAAAGAAGACAATTTGTAAAGGCTACCTGGTATATGAACCAATTCCGAGTCATTCTGGGAAAGGCAAATCACAGACATAGCAAAAGAACCAGCAGCTGACAAGGGTTAGTGGAGAAGGAGGAAGAAATAGGCCAGTCTCAAAGGGATTTTAGGGCAAGGCTCTGTATGACACTGTCCTATGGGACACATGCTGTATGCACTTGTCTAAACTAGCACAGTGTTCTACACCAAGAGTGAACCTGATTTACACTACAGGCTCTGAGTGAGAATGTGTCCACACAGCATCATCAATGATAACAAACGTACCACTCCGGCAGGGGATGTTGGTAATGGGGAGGTTACTGTGGGAAGAAACGTTCTGTACTTTGTGCTTACTCTAGCTGTGAACTTAAAGCTGCACTAAAGAATGAAGTCCACAAATAAATGTCTGTGTCCAGGGTCCATCGCAGAGACTGTGACTAAATTACAGGCTTGAGAGCCATTGCAGCTGTATCAAAATATATCATAAGATAAAGATAAGGGCTTTGGTTTCAAAGTGGCCTGACCATAAATCTCAGCCCCACCATATTCCAGCTTTGCCATCTTCTGCAAGTTATTTAAATTCTCTGAGCCTTGGACTATAGCAGTGCACTTGCTTGGCATGCGTAAGACCATGGGTTCAATCTCCATCTCCACACAAAACAAATACACAGGATGTCTCTGAGCCTCTCTTTCCATAAGTACTAATAACTCCAGCAGCTCTTGGAGGCTGAGGTAGGAGAATTACAAGTTTGAGGCTCATCTGGGCAATTTAATGACTCAGTTAGATCCTGTCTCAAAACAAAATTTTTTAACAATCTATGAAGGTCCTGACTTCAATTGCTTGTGCTGAAAAAAAAAAAGAAATCTAATAATTCTTGTCTCATGAGTGTAACATGTTCAAAATTCTTTTTACACAATATACCCTCAATGAAATGGTGTATAAATGTGAACTTCCCCCACGACCTATTGCAGAGTAATGATCAACACTGTTTTAAACATGCAAGACAGTGTCACCTACACAGCAAAACCCTGGGGCTGAAGGCGGAGGATGACTTTGCCTCTGTGTTCACCCCCATTGTCCTGCATATAAATAGGCAAGCTACATGCAAGCAGAGACATCCACATCCTTTTGGACATGAACATCTCCAGGTTTCAACTTTTCACTGAGGCAATGTCTATTAACAAGTAACACTTGTGTCAGCAACTTGAGTCCATGAGGCAGCGATTCGGCCACCAGGCAGTTGACATGGGAGCCAGTGATTGCTCTTGAATAAGAATGCTGTGTCTACAGAAAGCTCTGGGTGGCAAAGACCCTGTGGAAACATCACAGGAATGCGGACCAGGCACATACCACATTCTTCAGGCACATTTGTATGTGAGGAAAAAGCCATCATGCTGCATAAAAGACCAGGAGAATTAAGTTTTCCAATTTTTTATTAGCAAGATAATAACATACAGTTTCCAAAACCCATTCAACAAATGTTTCTTGACTTCTTCACAATATATGACCCTCTTCCCACCCAAACCTGGAACTTCAAATGCAATGGTATGAAGCTGAAAGCTTACAAAATCTGGCTTCAGGTAGGCCAAGTTTGTGCATTAAAAAAAATATGCTGCAGCCACTATGGAAGAGAAAATAGCAAATTTTAGTTAGGATAATTATTTCACAACTTAATTTAGACTTGCAAATTGTTGAGGAGCCTAGGTCTCTACTTTGAAATACAAGATATGGGTAGAAATTTTAATGTTGGGATCAACCACGTAAATTAATACAAATTATATTTATAGTAACAAAGTAGATTTTGGACCTCAGATCATGAATTGACTTGTTGATTTTTTTCAATTCTGAACTCTACCTAAGACTTGTTTATTATCCTTGATAATAGGCATCAGCGTGGTATAGGTCATGGGTCACACACAGACTGCCACCAGTTTTGTAAATAAAGTTTTATTGGAATAAACCCACAGTAATAAGTTAACGTATCATTTATGGCTCCATTCATATTGCACCAGCACACATATGTAGTTGTGAGACAGTATGGCCCACAAAGTTGAAAAATCTACTACCTGAACGCTTGCCAAGCCAGGTATTGTGGTACACTTCTGTAATGCCAGCATATGGGAGGCCAAGGCAGGAGGATTGATGTGCAAGTTTGAGGCCAGCCTGGGCTACAAAGTGAGTTTAAATCCAGTCTGAACTGCATTGCAAAACCCTGTCTCAAAAAGACAAAAAAAAGGGGGAGGGGGCTGGGAATTTAGTTCAGTGGCATGACTGCCTGCCTGGCAAGCATGAGGTCATGAGTTTAATTCCCAGTACAAAAAAAAATAATAATAAACCATCTTTGCCAATTTCTATTCTATAGAAATGTAGCATAATACAACTTCCCCAGCATAGTTAGTCTACACCCAATGGTTTGAGTAAAAATACATTAAAATATGTTTGAAGATTTATACTTTACATGGAGCACATGGAATCGCAATGACGCATTTTATTTGTTACACACCGTTTGGGAAAAAATACTAAGTAAAAGTACCTTACACTACTAAATATTCACTTTTATATAGATAAGAATTATGCTAAAAGTAAAGGTTTCATTTCCATCTTTGTCAGTAATTACTAAGTAGTTATTTTCACCTAACAGAGAAATTTGGAAAAGAAATACAATTTCATATTATTTCTGTCTTAGTTTTTCATAGATTAAATATAAAAGAAAATGGAATTGGTGTGTTTGATCCAACTCAGCACTTTCTAACAGAGATGAAATAGTGTCAATTACATGCACTGCAGTTGTTTTAAAGCAAACTGAAACATAAAATATACTCAATTTAATTAAAGCATAAAAATGAAATGAGGTATCAATAGTAAAAGAGTGGGAACAGCCGTATTAGTATGGTAATCTTATTTATGCATCTCGATTCACTGCATCCAAAATTGTGTGGGTTTAAGCAGTCATTATGGGAATCCAGTTAAAATTGAGCAACAAAGGAGGGGAAAAAACAATTTAAATAAGTGACATTTTTCTTTTTGTATTCAGCCATCTTCTAGAGAAAGGGCTATTAAATTTTTAAGCCAGTTTTTAATCAAAGTTTAGTGGTGCAATATTTAATTGAAAACAACAGCAGATGTTCTTCATCAAAACATCTTTCTTAACAGTTAAATCAAGGTCTGAGGATTTATTTAATGAGATAATGGTTGGTCTGTGGATAGAGCAGTATTTTTCTATGTAGTTGGAACACTCAGACACGCAGGTCTGGAGCCTGGCTGGGCTTCTGCTGGCTGTTTTCTGCTCCTCTTTGGCTGCTTTCCTGTCTCTCCTTGTGGGGTCCAAGGGAAGATGGGCTTTGCCCTAAACTAGACCTAGATATGAAAAAGACAAGCAACAGAAAACTGACTGGCAGGAGACAGAGAAATAATTCACTCACTCATTCATGCCTGCACACACGTACAGAGCCAGAGCTGTAGCCATCTGAAGCAATCTAAAAACCAGTCATTATCCTTGGCCTCTCATGGGCCAGATAAAGAGCAGCAAACTAAGGTGAATAATGCTCCATGGAGACACCAGACCTGAGACTTCCAGCAGGAAGCAAGGTCCTCACTGAGCCCCGCTGGTTCTCGGGCCCTGAAAAGAATGCCTTTGAATGCCTTTGCATCCTGTGGGCCCTGAACAGTTTTTAAATAGATCCTAGAAGAAGAGGAGAATAGAGTAGCCAGATTCCAAATGAGCCGAGTCCTAGAGGTTAACTTTCTTCCTACCCTAAAAGCCACCAGGGAAAGGGCTTAGCAAAGGAGGATAGATGGATTGGGAAAATCTGGGATTTGATGGACTTGCTGGCAGGAAAAAAGGAAGGAAGGCAGGGCAGGAAGCGAGGGTAGAAGCTTCAGCCTGGCGTGCAGACATGTGTGGAGGACATGACCAGAGACACGGAGCACAGTCCAGACCCAGGAGGCCCAGGAGAGGAGCCGGGCTTCCTGCAGACTGCTCACAGACATCTACAAACGCGGCTGTGGCGTCAGGAAGGATCCCAGGCTTGGCTGGGCTTCAGAAACAGGGCGATTCCCAGAAGGGTAACAGGCAAAGGAGGCCAGATGCTGTTGTAAGGAAAATAGAGTCCAGGGCTCAGTTTCTTCAGGGAATTCCAAAGGGTCATTGTCAGCTCTAAGTAAAATTAGCTTTAAAGTTAAGCGAGGCTGTTTTATTGGCTTGGTCTTAGCAGGTAGTTCCTGGAGCAGACACCCATGACCAGAGATCTTCTCCTATGGTTCCCAATTCCATCATAGTGGAGTGTGCTAGAAATGGGTCCATTTTGCATAACAATTTTCACAGCATAAACCCTTGACATTGCCTCCAGAGGCCCAAGTTAAGAATGTTATGTGTTCTAACTGGTTCGAGGCAGTTACACCTAAAATCACTTTTATTCAATCCCCAATGAGCTGCTTCTCAAAAACTCTGTTGGTACAGCATTATGATAATCATGTGACCCAGAGATCCAGCAAGATGGCTTCAGAGAGGAACCTGAAGCAGGAAGGTGTTATTCTCCCACATTACGCCAGTTTGCCGGACTTGGTAGGACCCAACACTTCATTTCAACTGCTAAAGGCTGGAGGTTTGCCAAGATCTGCATCATTGCCATCACACAGCCTCCCAGGGCTGTCCAGACACCTCCACCAGGTCTGCTTCCACCCCTGAGGCTGTCAGGTTCCACTGGACCCCTGGTTATCCACCCCCTGGTCCATGGCTTCCAGACACCAGGCCACACACAGGACAGCTCCCATAGGAAGCACAAAGAAAGACATGAAACAAGGCACGATTCACTCACTTACATGACCTAAGAGAATGTCACGCAATAAGAATGAACAGAAAGGACTTGAAAAGCACTCCCTTTATTTGAGCACATCTGTACCTCTGTTTAAAAGCAAGTACTTCAGGGGCCTGAGAGGAGGAACAAGAAGAACAAGAAGCCAAATCGCCCTTCCCTTGAGCCAACTGGCAAGTGGGAGACAAAAACCCCTCCACCACCAGCAACCCTGTAAGCAACTGCCTGATTCAGAGGACAGACTGAGCTGATAGCATTTGAGGTACCAAAACAACTTAGCGCTTGTATTGTTTGTCTTTATAGGAGAAAGGCCGGTAGTCTGAGCATCTATTAAGAAGATAACAATGTGTAACACAGCAAATATGGGGGATTTCCTTTTGTCTTGTTTTTGAAATCCAATATTGTTTTCACTGTTTTGTTTTTTTTCATTTTTTTGTTTTGTCTTATTCAATGTTCTGCTTTGATTGGTTTCATTCTGTTCTGTTTTATTTGATTTTTATCATGTCTGCTGCTATGGGCAGCAATTCTGAAGATAACAAGAGGCATTATGGTAGCCATTGTTGATTTCCTATTATCCTGTTTTGAAATCCTGTATCACTGTCATTGTTTTGTTTTGATAGGCTTTATTCTGTTTTATTTTGTTTGGTTTTATTTTCTTTAAAATACACTTTCATTCTTTTGTTTAGATTGGTTTTATTCTGTTTTGTTTTGTTTGATTTTATTATGTCTGATGGTAGGAACAGCTATTTTGAAGAAAACAAGACATTATGGTAGTCATTACTGATTTCCTATTATCTTGTTTTGAAGTCTTGTATCACCTTCATTGTTCTGATTAGCTTTATTCTGTTTTGTCTTGTTTGATTTTATTATCTTTAAAATTAAAAACAAAGCAGTATTTTATTGGGGTGTGGTGACACACACCCACAATCCCAGCTATTTAAGAGACTGGGGTAAGAGGACACAAGTTTGAGGCCAGCCTGAGCTATGTAGTGAGACCTTGTCTGAAAATAAAATTTTAAAAGAAAAAAAGAAGAAGGGGTGCTGAGAATGTAGCTCAGTTGTAGAGTGCTTAGAGGACTTGCCTAGTATGCCAAGGCCCTGGGCTGAATCTCCAGTGGAAGTCACACACACACACATGCAAGTTTCTAGTAAGCACTGCTATTATGACAAGGGGCTACTGGAGGAGGTGACTTGGCATTAAGAAAATTGAGTCTGAAACTCGACAGTGCCATACTTGTCAGAATCAAAACAGGGTCACTTTTGTGAAGCCCAAACCAAACATAAACTAAAATAAAGGAAGCTAGAGGTTATAAAAGACATCTTGTGTGCACACACCTGATACCAGAAATGACCATGGAAGACTCTGCCAGATCCCCAACCTTGCCCAAAGTCCACTGCAAACTTATATCAAAAAATAATAATCACAATACTTCTGCAAGGGCATCTGCTCCACAACTGTCTAATCCTGGACTGATTATTAGCCCAGGGTTATTTCAGACGATGTTATGCTATCATCCTCATTGTGCCTTTGAAAGCATCCCCTGCTCCAGTCTCCTGGAATACCTCCCATCTTACGACTGCATCTGTGCCCCCACTGCCATTCCCAAGCGAAAGCCATTGTACTTTAGAGAGCCCCCCTCTATCAGTCATTTAGGGTGACTACAGCGATAGATTATAACAGTACTAGAATTAGCTTGTTATTCATTTTAGAGGCCAACACACCAGCCATGTAGCTACACTGCAGATACAGAAAACACATTATCTGTGCCATTTCCATAGTCCTGTTAAGGGAAAAAGTGAATCTTTAGCGTTAGTGAAAGGAATACTGTATTCCAGCACTTTAACAAGCTTGTAAACCAACTCTGTACCGGTGAAAGGAATGTCATACTCATCCTCTTCCCCGGCCAGCAACCCTGTGCTCCGCAGGTGAGAACTGGATGCTTTCAGGATAACACTCTCAGGAACCTCCGAAGGCACCCAGGGAACCTCTTCCGGGGAGCCTTCACTCTAGTTACCTCCTGTGACTCAATCATTAAAAATATTTTATTCACCCTGGCTTGCTGTTCTCCCAGGCTTCTTACAATGGACTTTTTCTTCTGCTATACCAAGGTGAATTATGGAATCAGACAACTGGGAGATCAGTACAGGATACTGCATCATTTACCACCAAATGATGAAATCCTCTCTCCGTGACAAAAGAAGGATGAAGCCTAATGAGGGACTAGCCCAATGACATTCTTGTCTACTTGTCACAAAAAAAAAAAAAAAAAAAAAAACTCTCCAATTTGTTTGATGGGGGATGTAAATGTAAAATTCTGTGTTAATTCAAAGTTAACGTGTAAAGTAATGAATGTTAAATAAGAAAACGTAACTCTTAGTTTTCAACAGCCTCACGTGACATACACTGTACCGTGTGGGAGAGAGTTGAAAATCTAAATTTTCTTTGGAACTGTGTAGACTTGGAAGGTGGCTGTACACGCTGACCTTGTGACGTATTCCCAGTGTGAAAGGTTGTCACACAAGTGAGAAGAGTGCAAAGCAAGCACACGGGCAAGTGTGCGCATATACGCAAGGACGAGCACCTCTTCCTTGATGATCTTGAAGCATTTTCAGGTATTTCTCTGTACCCGGTGGTGTAGGTTCAGGGCTAGCCACATGCTCCAGCATCACTTCATGGTAAATGACCTCTAGGGAGTCCTTGGAGCCCTCTGACATTGAACTTTATAGGCTATTAATACTTTTTCAATTATATCACTAGCTATTTCTCTGCACAGCAGTAGCTCTTTTAAGAGCACAGATACAGAATACTGATAGGAAATCAGTTTCTGTCCAGTTTCTGCCCTTTACTACACAATGAGATTTTATCATTGAGGCACTTTACAAACAGGGAGGGATCAATCGTGGAGGCTTTACTGTGAGTCAGATGTCCCACAGTGTCTCTGTAACAGTGTGAGGGAGCTGTCCTGACCCAGAACTGTCCCAGAAGGGCAGACTCGATTTGTAAAGAGTCCAAAAGTCAAGCTTGTTGCCTTTCCCAACACAAACCAACTTTAGCAGTCGCTTTACCGCTGATCCCCACGTGAGAAATTTCACTGGTCAGGGCTTCTCCTAAACGCCTCATAGCCAGTCACTCTGTGTGTGTGTGTGTGTGTGTGTGTGTGTAGGGGTGTGCTATGGGTCCCGATTTAGATCCCCAATCTCTCAAACGAATGTACAGCGAAGGCTTAAATAAGAAAAGTGATATGATTTTAGGGCTCCAGGAGGGTCAAAACCCTTTAGGTGAGTTCGAGGCTCTGAGGACTAAAACAAAGTCTTCTCTGGACCGCCCATATTTATTAGGTCCAAAACAAAAGGCAGGGAAACTGAGGAAAGTGCAGGCAATGAGCAGGACCTTGGGAATCACTTCAAAGACTTCTCCAAGTAGTGAATTATGCCAATTTAGGAGAACCATCTTATCTCATGACATTTATGGTAACAGTCAGACTGCAGGAATGAGATGCCTGCAGCTGCAGTCTCTACTTAATTAGTGTTGGAGCCAAGGTGTCCCCAGCTGTGGGCTTATCTTGCCCTTTGAGGTATCTCTGGCCTCACAGGCCACTACAGGCCTCAGCCAGGACCAGTGATTCATAGAGGTTCACTTACTATGAATCAGCTCCCATCACCAGGCAAGGGGCCAAGGCCTCGGACAGACTCACAGATAAACATAGAAAGGCAATTAGTTAATTTTAAATCCTGCTCAGAGCCACTGTGTAGTAGTCTCCAACATGGATTGAGTTCAGGACACTGAGCTGCATCCCCAGTCATTTTTATTTTATTTTTATTTTGAGACAGGGTCTTGCTAAGCCACTAAGTTACCCAGGCTGGGCTCAAACTTGTCATCTTCCCACCTCAGTCTCTCAGAATGCTGAAATTACAGGCTACATGCGAGTGTCTCAAAGCTAGCACTAGTTGCTATTTAAGGCCTGAATAGTCTCCTTCCAGATCTCTCTCATCCCTTCTCCATATGCCCCCACTGTCCAAGACAGTCTCAATCCATGCCTTTTGTCCCCAGTAATCATGACGAGCGTGACCTTTTGCTCACAAACATGTCCAGGCATGAACACTAGGCTGCATGCTGCATGAGGACCCAAATGAGGCTGTATGTAACTCTCGCCAGCCCCTGGACATGCACCCGGCACAGTTGGGCCCACCTCCAGGAGGAAGGAACATGTCTGTTCCCACACTACTGGCTTAGGAGGTTTTGAACCCTCTGTGATACGACTGCCCAATAGAGGTGCTGCTTTCTCATTCCCATCAACGCACTGTGGAAATCACCTACTTTTTTTTTTCAGTCTTTTTGAGACAGGTTTCAGTATGGAGTTCAGGCAGGCCTTGAACTCACTTTGTAGCCCAGCTGAGCCTCAAACTCACAGTGATCCTCCTGCCTCAGCCTCCCAAGTGCTGGGATTACAAACAGGTACCACCATACCTGGCACTTTCATTCTCCTAGGCTACCCCCACACAAATCCACTGCCCCCTTCTGTAACCATCTTCCTACACCACAAACCTGCTCTTGCCTCTCCCTTCATCCCACAGTAGCATACTGTCATCTCAATGTGGTATAATCAAAAAGTACGGTGAACACATAAAAGCTTTTTCAATTGATTACAGTAAAAAGAAATTGTCATTAATTCCCAGTGAAAATATTCCCCCTCACTTCAAACACATCCCATGATTCTTGCCACTCTCTGAAGCATTTCTACAAGTTCTCTTTCACAAGTGTCTTCAGTTGTGCTGTGATAGCTACTTTGATGTCTTGAATTGATTTAAAACATTTATCTTTGTGGCCACTTTGACTGTGGGAAGAGCCAGAGAATATAGTAGATGAGGACCTGCTATAATGTTTTTATGAGCTGCCTTTCCATTGGATGGCACTCAGCAGCAGCATGGCCTGGATTATTTTTATTGCAACTCATAGAGATACACGCCAGGCATGGTGGTGCATGCCTATAATCCCAGCATGTGAGAGGTTGAGGCAGGAGGATCACCACAAATTAAAGGCCAACCTGAGATACCAAAAAAAAAAAAGAGAGAGAGAGAGAGAGAGAACTTCCAGAACTGCTTCAGAAAGCAGCAAGGATCATGGGATAAGTGTGTTCAGTGTCGGGGGAGTATCTTGGGGGAATTCACGATAACATTTCTTTTACTGTAGTCATTTTTAAAATTGAAACATTTACTATATATTTTGGCCATACCTTGTAAACTTCAATCCAAAGTCCTGGGCCTGGTGTTCAAGGCCTCGGGCACTGGCAACTGCTCCCATTTTTGCACATTTTTGCTAGGCTGTTTGGTAGAACGTGTCAAAGTGACAGCCACCAGCGCAGCCCCCTCGCCCACACTGCACACCTGGGCTGGGATGACCAGCTGCACACCATCCCTACCTGATCATCTCCCACTCGCTGGTGGTGGAAAGAGACAGGGAGAAAACCCAAAGCCATAGTAATGATGACAGGTGGCCACTGTCAACAGACTGTTGAACGGGGAACAACTTTTTCCTTTCCTAAAAATGGCACTAGGAACCAGAACTGAAAACTATGTGTGCTGTATGTTTCCCTCATTATTTTTTTAAAACTACCATAAATTGGACAAGATAGTTCCATCACCTTCACACACTCCCATTCACCTCACTAGGAAACCAGGTGGGGTGAACAGACGTCTCCCCCACCTGCCTATACCAGCTTCCCCCTCTCCTGCCCACTCCAACCAGCAAAGCAAGAAGCAGAGAGCCATGTGCATCGAGTTGGCCACAAAGGACCCCAGGTCCCATTCTGAACTGCTTGGACACCCACTGGGCATGTGGCTTGCATCTACCCAGGGGCTGGCCAGGCAGAGAGGAAAGCTGCAGGGGCCACCACAGGACACCACGGCTTTCCCACGGGTGCCATGGAGTTCGCTGCCTGAGGGGGATTGGAAATGCTCCACCAAGAAGCTGTGCGGCAAACACCTGGGCCACCAACTACGGCTCTGGCACGAACCATTGGCTGATGTGGGGAATGATGAGCTGAACTAAGAAGGCACGAAACCGCGGAGCAAATCGCCCTTCAGTCGGGGAGCACCAGGGCCACCTGTGCTACTCATCACAGCGGAGGAGGAGGGACGGAGGAGGAGGGACGCCGAGAAGAGCTAGGCCGCATCTGCAGGGAAGGGTCAGAAAAAACCCATCCCTTGATTGGACTTCCAGCTAAGGAAGCAGGGTGTCACAGGGGGCTGGGTACTGTCTGAAAGCAGGACCAATTCTATCATGGAGTATAATGGCCAGTTAGCTGGGATTTTGGTTTCAATTGCCCACAGCAAACCAAGGTCTGAAAGTATTAGATGGAAAACTCCAAGCTGTGCCTAATGGCATTCAAACACAACCCCCACTATTCAGAGGGCTGAGGCAGAAAGACAGGGAAAGTTCAAGGCCAGCCTGGACAACTTAGTGAGACTTGTCTCAAAATAAGTTAAAAGGACTGGGGATGTAATTCAGTGGCAGAGCATCTTCCTGGCATATTTGAGGCCTTGGGTAGAACCCTGGTACTGCAAAAATACAACATTCCAAAAATAAGCAATTCCAATTCATACATTTTAAATAACTTTTTTACAGTATATTGTTATAATTGTTCTATTTTATTTTTAGTTATCTTTGCTAATCTCTTGTTCTGCCTAATTTCTAAGTTAAATGCATATATAGGGGAATAAAACAGTATACATAGAATTTGGTACTGTCCACAGGTTCAGGCCCCCACTGAGTCTTAGAATGTGTCCTCTATGATGAGGGGACTACTGTATCTCAATACCTCGCCTCTGGACGAAAGGGACTGAGATGACGGGGAGGGAAAAGAGGGAGAGGGCAACGAAAGAGTAGGCTCTCAGCTGAAGCTCCCTAAAGTCACAAGGCTAGCAAGTTATGGGGTGGGCAAATAGTTGGCTGGTGCTATTCCACAATACTGCAGTGTGGGTAGCTTAAACATCGGAAATGTATTTTGTCAGAGACTGGAAGTCCAAGATCACGATGAGGCACCTTTGGCAGGTAAGGCAAGTGAGGCCTCCCATCGGCCTTCAGCGCACCACCTCCTCACTGCAACCTCACCTGCCTTTCCTCCATGAGATGACACCTGAAGTATCTCCTCCCTCTCCTCTAATAGCAGGACAGCCATCATAATGGGTTAAGGCCCCATCCTTACAGCCTCATTTTAATTTAATCACCTCTTTAAAGATAGTCATGTTTCTAGGTACTGGCATCTAGGGCCTCACTAGATACGCTTAGGGGCATGAAAGATACAACTGGTCTGTCCCATAGCAAGTTGTTGACATTTTCTGTTTTTTCTTGACCAGGATCAGTAGTTTGTGCGTGCCTGCACAGTGGGATGACAGCGTGGAGAGCAGCAACAGTGTGGCCAGCAGCCGGCCGGTGACTTTCTCTTCTAGGCTTGGGAGACTGGAGCCGGTGGCTTCTCAGCTAATCAGGCACAGTGGCTTAAGGGAACAATCTGAATCATGGATTACAGACACTGCCAACTCCAGTTTTCTTCAGTAACTTTGATGTTGCCCTTCTTCTGAGTTTGGAAATTATTATATCAAACAGCTGAAAGAATTCTACACACACTTTTTACATTCAAAAATATTTTTTGAGTAGCACCCAACATTTTTTGTAACTGTACATATTAATTTACTACCAGAATTGTATTGGTATGCTAAAAAAGTCAAAAAATTCAAATTCAAACATAAAGAAAAGTGGCCATCAGTCAGTCAAGGAAAGAGGCCTGGAATAGATCTTTCCTTTCTCTCCATGAAAAAATGACCTTGCTAGAATGTTGATCTTGGACTTCTGTGTTCCAAAACTCTTGAGAAAACCATTCCTGTGGTTTAAGCCCACCCAGCCTGTGTGCTTTATTATAGCAGCCCTACAAACTAATACAGCTCTATAACAAATAATGAGATTAAGTTAATAATCAATAAACTTCCCATAAAGAAAAGCTAATGCCCAGATAGCTTCACTCATAAAGGCTACCAAACATTTAGAGAAAAATTAATGCCAATTTTTGACAAACTTCCCAGAGCAGAAGCGGAGGGAACACTTCCTAACTCACTGTGAGAGCCCACAATTACCCTGATCATCCCACAGAGGAAGACAGCAAGGAGGAGTCCGGATTTCTACGGAAACAGGTGTAAGAATAACCCTCCAAGAAATATCAGCAAATCCAATCCAGAAACATAAAAAAAGGGTTACACACTAAGCAAAGCAGGATTTATCATAGGAATGCAAATCTGGTTTAACATTCAAAAATAAGCTAATAGGGCCAGGGATGTAGCTCAGCTGCACAGTACCCACCTGGTAAGTATGAGGCTGAGTTCAATTCCTCCTAAAAAAAAAAAAATAATAATAAGTTAATGGGCTACCCCACATAATGGAATAAAATGAACCTTCAGTTGTCAACCACACGGATGCAGAGAAGGCATCTGAAAAAATTTAACTCCATTTCATAATAGTGAACAGAAAGAAATTTCCTAAACCTGATGAAACAGACCATCTATGACAACCTGCACCTAACTTGAGACTCAAAGGAGAGAGAATTCATTTTCCCTCTGAGGTTGAGGCGGGAATAAGGATGTCCACCCTTACCACGTCTACCCCACAAAGTCCTGGAGGAACTAATCAGGGTATCTCAGAAAAAGAAAGAAAAGCTGCAGGTTCAGCCAGAAGTAAAATCACGTCCATACGCCGGTGACACAAGCCTGTCTCCACATTCTCCTCCATCCCGCTGAACAGAACTCAGGAGCTGACATCTTGCCTGAAGAACGGAAGAGTGAAATTTCTCCTTAAAGGCTTTATTGTCCTACGTTTCCTCCTTTCCCTGAATAAACACATCTCCTTCTATTTTCAATCCTCCAGCTTGCCGGAGGCTGTCACACCCTAGGGATCTCTTCCACAGTGGGAATCCTGATTGCGGTCCCTGCTTGCTGAGCCACAAGGGCTCCGGAGGGGACTGGCAGTCTCAACAGGTTCCTGTTCCGAGCCTGGTGGCATTCTTCTGTAATCCCAATTACTGGAAGGCTGAGGCAGGAACACCACAAGCCTGAGGCTACCCTGGGGAATTTAGCAAGACCCTAGAGCTACTCAGTGGTAGAATGCTTGCCTCCAGGCCCGGGGTTCAGTTTGCAGCACCAAAACACAAACTTGATTTGACATAAGAAAAGTAGAAGGTTTCACGTAATGAGTGGGAACAAGATTCCGAGAATCCATAAATCAAAGTGGTCGGCAAAGACCTGTTCTTCCAGCGTGACTTCCAAACAGCACGGAGCAGGTGACCAACCGGTCCCCAAATCCACCTCTTTCCCCCTTATCGTCTCATTCCTAAAAGCTTCCCAAACCACAAAGTACTCAGGTGTCCCCTGAGGCCACGGATGTTTTCCCCAGGGCCTTCATCCCTAACCCAGAGCTACCATCCCAAACCTTATTTATTTTGAAAGTGGGCTGGGCTCGAATTTACGATCCTCCCATTGTGCTGCGATTACAGGCGTGCGCCACCACGCTCAGCACCCGCGGAGAATTTAATTGTCTAAAAGTTCGTAGGAGTTTAAACGTCTGTCTGGGCCAGTAAGGCGAGGACCGAAAGACGGCGGTGCTGCAGTCCTCAGGGCTGGGGGCACAGGGGGCGGCGCCGGGGACGGCTTCCGCGGCCGGGCTGGGCCGGGCTGGGCCGGGCAGGGCCGGCCGGGCGGGGCGGCGGGTTAAAGGCGCGCGCGTCCCGGCCCCGCTCAGTCTCCGTCCGGCCGCCGTCCCCGCCATGGAACGACCGCCGCTGCGCGCTCTGCTGCTGGGCGCCGCCGCGCTGCTGCTCCTGCTCGTGCCCCTCTCCTCTTCCTCCTCTTCGGACGCCTGCGGGCCCTGCGAGCCGGCCGCCTGCCCGCCGCTGCCCCCGCGAGGCTGCCAGCTGGGCGAGACCCGCGACGCGTGCGGCTGCTGCCCCGAGTGCGCGCGCGCCGAGGGCGAGCCGTGCGGGGGCGCGGGCGCCGGCAGGGGGCACTGCGCGCAGGGCATGGAGTGCGTGAAGAGCCGCAAGAGGCGGAAGGGCAAGGCCGGGGCAGCGGCCGGCGGCACGGGTGTGAGCGGCGTGTGCGTGTGCAAGAGCCGCTACCCGGTGTGCGGCAGCGACGGCACCACCTACCCCAACGGGTGCCAGCTGCGCGCCGCCAGCCTGCGGGCCGAGAGCCGCGGGGAGAAGGCCATCACGCAGCTCAGCAAGGGCACCTGCGAGCAAGGTGGGCACCTGGAGCGCGCCTGGGCGGGTCGAGGGGGCCAAAGGCGTGGGCGCCGCCGCCCACTGCTCTCGGGTGGCTGTGGTTAGAGTTGCGTGCGCGCGCCCACAAGTGAAAAGGCGAAGCGGCGCTGCGCGTGGGTAGAAATCTCGGGGACCTTGGGCTCTTGGGTCCTCAAGGAGACACCTGGCAAGGGTGTGAGCCCACGGCGGGGAGCCAGATGTGTCCGTTTCTAATTCCTCTTTCTTGGTTTGGGAGTGGAGAGGCGCCGTCCAGACAGGAAGCCTGCAGGCGTTTGAAGTACAAAATAAGGACTGTCAGAAAGTTGTCTATCTGGCTAGATTGGAACACTTTTGTAAAACTAGATTTCATATTTTTTTAATGCTCTCTTACTGGAAATTAACAATTCCCAAACAGTAATCCAGCTAATTGCTGCTGGACAAAAAATAAGATACAAACTCTTCCAAGAGTGTTTTTAGGATGTACTTTTGTTGTGAACCATGTGACATTTGGAGTTGTTTTTGTTTTTTAATATAATTTGTCCGTAGGACGCACAGTTTGGCAAGGAGGCCTTTGAGGTTGTTTGGTGGTTGATTTTATTCCATACAAGTCCAAACTTGTTATAAATGAGAATAACAGTCTGAACTTGCGAGGAAAAAAAAACCCATTTAATGCTAGTGCCTTAAGCAACGTTTTCATTGTAACTTTGGTTGCGTGTAGTTCAGGGGAAAGTTAGAAATCCGTTCTGCTGAGGTGACAAGAGCACACAGTTCACACTTTCTCCCACATTTCCAGGCAGCAGTGGTTTCATTAAAGCTCTTCTCAGAAGTCCAGATGCTATTACATTGTATGCCATTACTTTCAAAGTTCACTATGGAGTAACTTGGCTATTTATAGTATCATTCCTTTAAATTTAGAAAATCACAACCCTAAAAAATCCATATGTATATTTCCACCAGAAGAAGATCAGTCATACCTTTAGGTTACATCACAAAAAAAGAAATGTACTTTGTTCAAGAATTCATTGCAAATATTAAGATTTTCTTATAAACATTCCGAGAGACATTTGTCTCCCATAGTTCTACACAGTGGCTGGTAATTGCCTCAGCCGAGTGTTTAGCTTGGTGATTGCTCCTAAATATTAAGCCTGGTGACCATGCTGCACCAGTCTCCATCCTGAGCACCTCTTTAGACCCCAATCCCTTGACAGTGCGGAAGTGGCCATTTTTCCTTTCTTTCTTTCTTTCTTTCTTTCTTTCTTTCTTTCTTTCTTTCTTTTTTAACGTTAGCAGAAGTGATATCAAACTGGAAACCTTGGCATAAATTAGCCTTTTTTCCCCCACCGTAAACTAAGAAGTATGGGGTCTAGAACTGAAAAGGACTCCAGGTCAATGCCAGAGAGATTGAAGAGACCATGAGGTCCACCCACGAGTACCTTTCCACAGCAGAGATGAATGCCATGAAAATCAAGTCTCCTAACTTCTCCTGACTTTTCAGTGTGTTTTGTCAGTGATAGAAACAAGAAGACAGAGTACAATTTACATCTGTGCCGTTTAGTACTGAGGCTTTGGGAAATGTATTTTCTGGCTTCCATCCATCATTTCTGTTCTCAAAAGAAACTTGAATTATACTTGGGTACAACTTGCATATTGATGGAGAGGAGGCATTGTAGGACTTGGCCACAGCGGTGGTTTTCATCCACATTCTGTTCTGTTGATTACGTTTAGCACAGACATGTGATCAAAAACGACAGTGAACATTTAAATATTTTTTAACATATTACAATAAAAGTCACACTGCCATTAACCCTTCTCAGAATACTCTCCCTCACACCTAATAGTCATCCCATCATGCCTGCCACTATCTAAAGCAGTTCTAGGAGTTTTCTTTCCTGTCTTTAGTTGCACTATTGTGGCTTGATCAGTGTCCTGGATCAATTCAAAACATTTACCTTACATGGTTAGGGAAAAGCCAGAAGTAACGTAGTGTCAGATCTGGTGAGTAGGTGGATGAGGACCCTCAGTAATTTTTTAGGAGCCTGCCTTTCTTATGGATGGTTCATAACAGCAACTTTCACTGGATTATCATACCTCCTAAAGAAGAAACTCACAAAAAAGGGTCCCTAGAACTGCGTCAGAGAGAGGCAAGAATGATGGGATAAGTATATTAAAAGTGAGAGGGAGCCTTTCAAGGGGGATTAAGAGCAATGTGTCTTGCACCGTAAAACACACCATAGCTGTTGATCAGCCCTTGTACATTTACTGAGCAGCTAACTGCTCTCAGCACTGTACTAGGTGCTATGTAGCAAGGATGCAGGAAACACTGCAGCTGATTGAGCAGCTGCATACAGGGCTGGGGTTACAGCTCCGTGGTAGAGACTTGCTCTCCAAGCAGGGGGCCTGAGTTCCAGCTGGTACCACAAATAAGTAAAGAGTAAATGACTAAATGCAGGTGTGTGCAAACATGTTGCAAACATGTTGCATGTCCCAGAGCACTTTCCCTGGGTCCCTGGAGCAGTTCACCACCTTCTCCTTTACAAGACCAAGACGATCGATTACTTCCCTTCTGGAGAGAGGTCTTAAGCTGCCTGTTTCTGTACTCTGCAGTCAAAGGCTTGAAAGGTCTGTTTGAGAGGGAATGAGCTAATAATTTCAAGTCCTGGAACTGTCATTGTGAATTTGGTGCCATTGGATCTTATTGAGGTTCCTGCAACCATGGGTAACTAGAAAAGGGGAGCAGATAATTCAGTTTAAGAAAAGGGAGTTGATGTAGAGAAGCTGACACATATAATAAAATCTCACTATTGGAAGGGAATGTGGTGTTCCTCTAGTGCAGTTCCTGGCTTCATCTTTCATTCATTATCTTTTACATCTATGTTCCTTGACAGTCCCGTTTCAGTCTCTTGGCTCCTTTAGGTACCATTCCTTCTTCTATCTCAGAATTAATTTAATTATAGAACAATAGTGTCATTCTTCAGGATCTTCCTTAGTATGTTTAGGACCAAGTTCAAACAACTTTCTGGGGCACGGGAGGGTCATCACAATATAACCCTGTTTGGTTTGGTTTGGTTCCTTTGGTGGTTTGGAGGAGGTTTTTTTTTTTGAGGGGACTGGTTTTTTTGTTTGGTTATTTGGGGTTTTTGTCTCTTCTATCCAACCTCCTTGATGGTCCAGCCACAAAATGCATCTGTGCCTCAACACCTCCTGCCCGTTTATCCCTCTGTGTCTTCATAGATGCTGTGCTTCTGCCTCGAATGCCTCCCTACCTATACACACACCACAGCCACACCCTCCCTGGCATCTGACTCTTCCTGACCGCCCCATCACGAGTCCTTGCTCTCCAAGCATTGTTCAGCCTCCAGCCATTGTTGCAGCAAATACTCACTGTACTACAGTAGGCCGGGTAGGACAGTGAGCTGAGAGCCTGACTCCTAGGGTATGAGCCTTCCCTCTGCCCTTTGCTAACTGTAACATGCAAAGGAATCCTCTCTGCCCATGCTCCCCTCACTTGTAAAATGAGGATTATAACCTAGCTCATAAGGTTGTCATGAAGATTAAAAATAATGAAGATTGATGCTAGATGGGCCAGGGATTTAGCTCAGTGGCATAAGCGCCTGCCTGGCAAGTGCAAGGTCCTGAGTTCGATTCCCAGTACCACAAAAAAAAAAAATATTGATACAAGAAAGGACTTGATGAGTATTAATCATTGTTGTTACTCAACCAGAAAGTAAGCTCCCTGAGGGAAGAGAGTATTTGTTCCTGCATCCCAGGAAGGCAGACCATTTCCTGGCATATAAGGGTGCTTTGAACACACCTCAATGAGTGAATGAGGGAATATGAATTGGCCAGCACTCTTCTAATCTCAGGGTTGGCAGCCTTGACTTAAGTAGACAAGGTCTCTCTCTCATGCAATTCAGCATGCAGTCCCATAATTGTATATACTGTGCACAATATAATCAGCGAGCTAGGATAGAGTTTAGAGATAGATGAGCAATATCCAGCGAGGTCGGCAGAGCCACGCCTGTATGCCAAGGACCTAGCAAGGCCAGGGCCTGCGAGGAGAGCAAGCTCTGCTTCTGTACCTTCCCTGCTGTCTCAAGAATGCTCTTCCCCACTGGACTGTGAGCATCGCAAAAGAGGGACTGCTTCCTAGAATTCCTGCTAAACACAGTGACTGGGTAATAGTTGGGCCTTCTGTAAATATTTGTTGATTAAACAAAGGAATCCTCATAGAAGTGCCTTTCTATTTGCAGATGTGGGCAGCAGACTCGCCTGCCTGTCCGCTCTTTTTTCCTGGCATCTTCTGCCTTCCCGAAGTCTAGGAATTCTAGAGAATTCATCTGATGTGGACTCCACTTCCCATCCTTAACCATCCTGATCTCTGACATTAGATGCTTATTTCCTGCCCAGACTCCAACCTTTCCATGTTCCATTGCTGCCTAGAAACTGCTTTGTAAATGGAAAAAGCATCAGTGAAAATGCTATTCATCAGAAAATTATTTTATCTTATCAATTTTAAGCATTCATTTTTGAGTTTTTTCTGTGATGCATTTTAAAGATTGATGACATATTATTTAGAGGCTCCTATTCTATTACTGGCCTTCAGTGAATCTCTGAACTTCGCTGAAAGTTGAAACAGAAGGGTTCCAAAACTAAATGTAATTGTTAATGATCTAGTTGATATAGGGGGAGGACAAGATAGCCCAAGGCCTTCTTAAACCAAGTCACTCAGACCACAGAGACAGGCAGAGAGCTCACAGGCGGGGGCCAGGCTGGGGGGCTGAGGAAGGAGAGCAGAGATCAGTGAAGCCAGAGTAGCTGAGTAGCAAAGGCTACATGATCATAGCAGCGGCTCATGTCCTGTACTGCCAGGGGCACTGTGACCTAGCAGAGCAGGCGGGGTGGCAACAGGATTGGAGCTTGAGCTGTGATTGTTCCTGGAGCTCAGGCAGCTAGAAGAAGATGAGACCTATCAAATGCTATTCAGCCTTTAAAGAGAAGGACATTCTGCCATTTGTGACTATAGGCATGAACTTGGAGAACATCATGTTAAACGAAATAACTCAGGCAGAGAAATACGGCATGATCTCACTCCCGTTGAATTGAAAAAGGTCAAACCAGTAGGGCCAAGGAATAAAATGTGGTTGCCAGAGACTGTGATAAGATACTGGTCTAAGGGCACCAACTTTCAGGAGGAGAAAGTTTCAGAGATCTGTTACATATCATGGTGATTCTAATTATATATTGTGTATTTGAAAACTGTTGAGAGATGTTCGGTGTTTGCACCACAGAAAAAATAAGTATATGTCAAATAGCTGATTTAGCCATTCCACAATTTACACATATATCACACTGTTGTATACTATACTCTATCCATTTTTGTTTTGTTTTGTTTTTTTGTAGCAGAGATCAAACTCATGACCTTCTGCTTGCCAGGCAGTGGCTTACACCACTGAACTAAATCCCCGGCAACCCTTTCTTTTTAACTTGGCAACTACAATTTTTTTAAAATTAAAAAATTTTTGTTCAGTACTGGGAACTGAACCTAGGGCCTTTACAGTGCACTACATCCCTGGCCTTTTTTTCTGTCTGGTTGTTTTTTGTGGGGTTTGGGGGTGTTTTTTAGATAAAGTCATGCCACATTGCTGAGCTGCCCAGGCAGGGCTCAAACTTGTGATCTTCTTGCCTCAGTTTACCAGATTATTAAGATTATAGATGTGGGCTACCATACCTAGCTCTAAAATAAATTCTGAAAAAAGACGCCAGATGCACAGGATGTTCACAGTGCTCCGAATGATGGCCTGGTGGCTTCCAGGCTGTCCAAGGTGGAAGCGGTGGGAGCCATGGAGCCAAAGGTAGAATCTGTGCTCTTAGAAACCTGCTGGCCGCGCTTGGTGGAGGACACTGGACCAGGGCTGGGCACAGCCCAGCTCCATCCAGGAGCTGCCGCCCTAGTCCTGGCAGGAGCGGCCTGAGTTGCTCGTTCTCCAGCCCTCAGCGCTTCTGTCAGCACTTCCGGCCACCGCCACATCCACTTCCGGCCACCGCCACATCCGGGTCCCATGACGGCTGGTGGGATTTGGCTGGTGGGAATTGGAACGGGAGACCTTTATGGAGACTATGCTGTACAGGCAGGGTCTTCCTCCGCATGCACGGCACAGGCCACCTCAGCCCCCACCACTCTCTCCATTTTCGCATCAGAAAAGGGAAAGAAAGACACCCTGGGAGGGCACCGCCACCCACAGTAATGCTTTTAAGACCTTTCTGCCCAGTATGCCCTGTTCAAGTGACACACTGGTTGTTATCAGTTTACTTAGTTTTAATCAGTGCATCGTAAGAAAGAAGTGAAGAACTGAAGACGCTTTAAAAAATAGACAACCTTGGGCTGGGGATTTAGCTCAGTGGCATAAGTGCCTGCCTTACAAGATCGTGGTTGTGAGTTCAATCCCCGGTACCAATTAAAAAAAAAAAAAAAAGAAGAAGTAACAAAATTGAGTCAGTACTAAAAAATAGGCAACCTTGAAGGAAGATCTTAAGGACTCAAGATCCTTTCTGAGTAAAGTAATCTGAAGAACAAGTTAATGTTTCTCCATAGTTTGGGAATTAGTTATTAAATGGAAAATGCCTGACCGATTATTCTGCAATTCTTGAAGGAGATAGAATTTAAACCCCTGTAATTAAACAGCCAGAAGGCACATTTGGATTACATGCCAGGAAGAATTTTCCAATAAAACTATCGAATATGCTAAGATGGTCACGTGGGAGTCAGGATTGCTGAGCAGTAACCTCAGTGAGCAGTGCGGGAGGACTTGACAACTTTTCCATCTGCACTGTAGGACTCTCAGATGGAATGGTGGAGCTGAGCAGACATTTACTGACATTCTTAAACATGAGTTCCACGCTGTCCCTCACGCTTGTCTCTGGGGTCTACTGCAGACCTGCCTTGTAGAAGAAACTGCCTTACAAGACACCCTTTTGGGTGACCCGGTGACTAGGCGTTCTTGGGTGGAGTCCAAGGCCCGCCCTGCCTTCTCTGTGCTAAATCTTCCTCCGGTGGATAAGATCCTGCATTTCCCTTACTAAACTCCAGCTGCCTCTCCATGATCTGACCTCATCTGCGCTTTTAATTGTAGAACAAATGACAACCTGTTCTTTGCAGCTGGTAACAAGGGACCCCTGCATTATTGATTGTCCACTGGTAAGCCAGAGGTACCCAAGGGTAACTTCTTTTGGTAACTGAGTATGGTACAGTCAGAAAACTTGGACAGGGAAAGAGACTTAGGTGTATGTAAATGAATGTGCCTGCTGTCTGGGGCCAGTTTTAAAGATTCTCCAGGGAATTCTTTGCTCTTTATGACCAGAGAGCTCGAAATGACCTCAGAAATCCTCCCCAAGCCAGTTCTACTGGGATTTTCCAGGTCAGTGAAGGCCACTCCCTGCCCCTAACAGTCTGCTGGAAGGAAATCCAGAGCTGATGATGTGAGGAAAACTGTCTTTTTCCTAAAATGATGTGCTGAAGAGCTGAACTCTTGTTTTATCACAAATTGTACTAATGGCAAATTAATGGGGCCCCTCTAAAAAAGCGAATTTGTTGAATGCCTTCATCATTCTACAAAGGAATGGAGGGTAAGGTGAGTTACAAACAGCTGGAGCTGCCGGCCCCACCCCCTCCACATCCCCAGGCAGAAGGTTACCAGGGTGAGGACACCAGGATACCCAGAAAATACAGCTGTCCCCAAAGCAGGCCGTGGCTGCACAGGTTTGCAGCTGAAGAATGAGAAAGGTTCAGATACAATAGAGCTGCTGGCTGAGTTCTGTCAAGGCACTAATCGTGTGGTATGAAGTTACCTGCTGTTAAATGTGAGTCAGGCCCAGGCCTAGGCCCAGGGGACAGGTTCAAGGCAAGTGAGCCACTAGGAAAAAGCAATGATATAGTGCCTGAAGGTATAGTTTAGTCTCCCTGCTTTATAGATTATTTGCACTGGGTGCAAAGGCACTGTATGAAGTTGAGCGTGGTGGTGCACATCTGTAATCTCCAACTCTGGGAAACTGAGACAGGAGGTTCACAAATTCAAGCCCAGCTTGGGCAGTTTAGTAGCTTAGCAAGACTCTGTCTCAAAATAAACAATAAAAAACAGGTTGGGTATGTTGCTTCATGGAGAGGCCCTGGGTTCAATCCTGAGGGCCACAAAGGAGAAGGAGAGAGAGAGAGAGAAATGGGAAGGGGAAACGGCAGGACAGGACAGGATTGTGTGAACTGTGCTGCAGCAGAAACTGTAAAGCATTCCTCTCAGGAGACTATAGTCTCCTGGGGAGGATCACGCTGTGGAATAAGTGGTAGCTGACAATCTTTACAGTACTTCACGGACTTTACTAATGGCTCCAGTAGATGTGCCTTTCTTGCAATTTAAAACCACCTCAGAACGTACAATACAGGAACCTGTTATCCCAGTTCATCCCAAACTCTTATCTCAAAAGGAAGCTGCAGGCCACTGTCACACAACACCAAGTGGCACGTCTGTGCTTAAGTCAGGGTATTCTGCTACAGCCTTGCTGTTTAAAGTGTGCTGCATAGACCCATTGTGTTGGCTCACGTTGTTGTTGTTGTTGTTTTCTGTATAAACCTGAAATGATTTCACAATAAAAATTTAAAACAAGCCAAACATGATGGCACACACTTGTAGTCTCAGCACTCAGGAGGCTGAGGCAGAAGGATTGCTGTTGATATATGACAGAGAAACTCCCAACATGCTAGATGTCCAGTATGAGTTTGTGTTCTCTAAAATCAAAGAATGAATTCTAGGAACAACAGAGGTTAAGAGTAGAATATATTTACTGGGGAAAGAAAGCTTCCATCTGAGAGAGAGAGACAGAAGGGTTCCCCAGCTGGTCACCAAGGACCCTGTTTGTCCTAGGAATTTTTATAAAGTAAAACCGCAAGGTGAGATGGATCCAAAGTGGGGAAAAGTGGAAAATCATGAGGTGGGATAAAACTATGATCAACCAATAAAATTACAAGTGTAACTGCCCAGGTGAAATGGATTAAATAGGAATCAGATGGGGAGGTGAATCATGCAGCAAGTAGGCATGTAACAGAACAGAGGCTTCTGGAGGGGGTAGGTCAGTGGCTCTTCCTGGCTGCCTGGTTTCCAAGGTGATGGATGCCTATTTAGAATATCAGTCAGGTCTGGCCCTGAGTGGAGGTGCCTGCCTCCCCTATAACTGTAATGTATCCTGTTTTCTGCACTGGCTCCCTTGAGGGCCCAGCCCTGTCTGTCCTGGTGATATAGGGGAATGAAACTCCCGACCTACTATGTCCGCTACCAGCTCATGTTCTCTAAAATCAAAGAATGAATTTTAGGAACAACGGAGGTGAAGAGTAGAATATATTTATTGAGAGAAAGAAAGCTTCTGTCTGAGAGAAAGAGACAGAAGGGGCTCCCGAGTGGGTTGCCAGGGATTCTGTCTTTTCCAGAGACTTCTATAGACTAAAGCCATGGTTCAAGGTAGGAGAAGACTGGGAACTCAAAAGGCAGATGGGCATATGGTGGGACATAACTATAGTTAGCCAATAAAATGAATAGTTCAGGTAAGATTGATTACATTAGGGACAAATGGGGAAGCGAGTCGTGTAGAAAGCAGGCATTCCTAAGGAGCAGTGACTCTTTCCTAGGGGGATGGAAACTATTTAGTTCAGTAGTTCCTGAGGATACTCAATACTCAATATCCTGAGGGTATCAATCCTTAGGATATGGGTGTGTTTGTTTGGCCTTTTGTCTTGAGGCCTGGTCCACTGCAGGAGGAGACAGCTTTTCTGGCTGTTGCCAGGTGTCTGTACTGCCTCCATTGAGGACCTAATCCTTTTTGTGTGTGTGTGTGTTTTTTTTTATTTAAAGAGGAAAAAACAAAACAAAATAAAACAGAATAAAGGGTAGTGACAATACAGTATTTCAAGGAAAAAAGGAGGAGTACAATAGCAATAAAACCTTAGAAATTATTACTTGACTAATTACATACTGACTTCCTTGTAATAGTTGTTCAAATTACAAAGTTAAAACATGTAAAGTAGACATTCAAACAGCGAGACTGTTAACAGTTCTGCTCCACGATCTGACAAAAACAGCAATATGGTCATCCATCTTACCCAAACATACATGCAATTATATCAATAGGGTAAAATTAAACACAACAAAACAGAGCTAAGTGGATCACAAGAAAGCAATGTAAGACATAAATTTCAAAGCTAGACAATTGGAGATATTCACTCTCTATCATATTGACTCTTGTTTTCTTCCAAATAGTTGTCCATATTGTCACATACAGGGAATTCACATGAAACAACCTAGTGTGGAATTGATCTGAGCAGGACGAGGGGGACATTACAGGTCTTCAAGACCAGACATTAGGGAAGCCATGAATGGCTGTCATAGTGTCTCTCATTCTCCTAAAAACAGCTGTCCATACCTTAATGTGTGTTGAACTTAGACAAGGCAAAGCAAGCTAAGATCACTTTGAACAAAAAGTGATAGTTTTGCTGGACTTCACATCATGACATTATGGAATCAGCACTGGGTATTGTAGTGTCTCTTTTTATTCAAGGCAGTTGTTTATTTCGACATGTGTTATATAGTTGGTTCGCGTAAACTGTTTATAAGCTCTACACATGCGTGAGTCTCTACATGTATTTCTATCATTTCTATATTAGCAGGAAAAACAAAACTAAGCAAGATAAAACAATTCCTAGAAAAGGCAGAATGAGGCAGAAAAGTCACACAAAACCGCAATACAAGGTGATCTACAATGGTTACCATGGTGTCTCATCAGTATATAACAACATTAATAAAAACAAAACATTAGAGACATTATAAGTCTTCAAAAGCAAGTAATAGTCAAGCCAGAGTGGGTATCTTAGTGAATCTTGTCATCTTCAGTGTAGTTGCCTACGCTCTTAGATTTGGTGCTATCCATCACAACAGTTTTAAATAAAATCAGTCAATACAAAGTAGCAATCTAACAAACCAGATTCAAATAAGATCAGCCATAATAAGACAGTATAAGTTATAAAGGGCTTCAGGTTAAGTTGATAGGAAAATTAGGGGTGATTACCGTAATATGTCCTCTAATTTTGGGGATAGCTGACCATGTCCTCAAGTGTAGCGTAAGTAGACAAACTGGAACAGCACATAATCCATCCAAGCAAAGTGGTGAGAATAATGTAAATTTTAAATCTTGTTACCCCATTAACAGTATCCTCTGCCTCCCTTTTTTAGACAATTCCTCCCCTTTCACTCCCATGGGGTGCACTGCTTGTTTTGGGTCCCACTGCCTCCCTATATAGAGCAGCTCAATGGACCCTATCTCCTGATCTACTCTGCCTGTGTTTCTCTCTGTTAGTATTT
>PVJX010013229.1:0-47997 GCA_004027295.1 Dolichotis patagonum
CTTCCTTTCCTTTCTCTTTTCTTCCCTTCTCTTCCCTTCTCTTCCTTTCCCTTCTCTTCCCTTCCTTTCCTTTCTCTTTTTTCCCTTATTTTCCCTTCCCTTCCTTTCCCTTCCCTTCCCTTCCCTTCCTTACTCTTCCCTCCTCCCTTCCCTTCCCTTTCCTTTCCTTCACTTCCCATCCTTTCCCTTCCCTTCCTTTGCTTTCTCTTTTCTTCTCTTCCTTCCCTACTCTTCCCTACCCTTCCCTTCCCTTCACTTCCTTTCCCTTTCCTTCCTTAGATGAGAGAGCTAAGTGGAAGCTCTAGAGACAAGATTTAAGAGTCCAGGGGTGCATATTGAATGGACCAGCACAACTCCTCCTGCTCCATCACCAGTGCCTAGAGAGACATGGACTTAACCAGCCTTGTGCCACAGGACTTAGCAGCCAGGAGCTGTCCCCATGCCAATGGCAGTAGGAGAAACTCAGCCCATAGCACACCACCCAACCTTGCCAGCAACAAGAGGTTACAGACCACAGCACAGGCAGTTGTGGTGGCAGAAGAAACACCAGTGAAAACAGAGTGGAACAGGTGATCCTCCAACCCTGCTACCCGTAGTTTGATAGATGCAGGGCTTAAGCAGCAGTGCACCACAGAATGGCAATAAGGTGGACGTTAGCACTCCACCCTCAGCAGAAGAGTAAAAGTTGGGACCAATCAGCCTTGGACAGTAACTGCAGGAGCAAAGAGTCAGCACACAGCACAGCGTCCCACCACATTCTGCAACAAGTAACCTGAGAAGACAAACACATGCCAGTGGAAGGGGAGCACAGGAGACCATGCAAGGACTGTAGAGCTGCCCTGTCTCTGAGGGTGGCCCAGCAACTGGGAAAGAGACGCAGAGTCAAACAGTGTAAAGAGTGGGTGGGGCACCAAGAGAAATACAGAAAGTACTGACAGAAGCCTCTGGCCCAGGGTCCACATCTGGAGGCCAACATCAGCCCTGTCTCCAGCACTAATTCTACTGTATGCTTGGCAGGATTGCCCAGAAGTTTTGGGATCTTTGTGGTTACCAACAGTAAGGATTAGCTGTTACCTTCTATATATGTACATTCTTAGTTTTGACCCATAAAAATCTCTACTGTGGTCTACAAATAAAAGCTTCACCTGTCTATGGCATAGAAAGAAAGACAAGAGATATTTTATTTTGTCTCCAGTTTGGGAGAAATTCCTGAAAGGGTTGAAAGAATGTACAAGAACACAAAAAATATGTTAAAGTCACAGTTATTATGAATTTTTCTCTGAATCAAGCAAAGATCTATTCAGTACTTATATATAGTATTTGCGATGTTTCTTTAGTGGAAAGCACATACAAGCTATCAAAAATAAAAAGTCATTCCTCATCTAATACAGAACATAGGTACATAAGGACGAAAAATGAATATCTCTATGCAATAATAAAACAGTAATTCCAGGTTATAAAGTATTTTAGTTGTATAACTAAATTTTTTATTATTGACAGTGTTTAAATGTCATTTTACATTATTTGATACACTTCCCACCTGTTAATTATACAGAGATCATGCTTTACTTCTGTATCCTAACTCAATGCAGTTGTATCAACTAAAAACCCACTTGCAAGACAAGGGTGAGGCACAAAAGTGTTAGTAATCTTCCCTATGTCAGATAAAAAATAAGTGGAGCTAGCACAATTAAAAATTAATTTGTCAAACTAAAACAACACCAATATTCCACCCTTCCACAGAAATAATGGCTATCATCAAGAACCAACAACATCAACCAACATCAACCAACAACAAATGCTGGTGGAGCTGTGGGGAAAAAGAAACACTTCACTATTTGTAGGAGTGTAGACTGGTGAAACCACTATAGAAATCAGTGTGGAGATTCCTCACAAAACTAGGATTAGAGGTTCCATTCCACCCAGCTATTTCTGTACTTGATATTTTCTCAGAAGAATTAAAAACATCATAGCATAGTAACATATGTGCACCCTTGTTTATAGCAGCATAATTTGTAATAGCTAAATCTTGGAAATAACCCAAATGCCCATCAACCAAGGAACAGGCAAAAAAAGAAGCTGTGGTATTTTTACATAACGGAGTACTACTCAACCATAAGACTAAACTTGAGAATTTTATAGGTAAATCGATACAAATTGAGGCTATACTCATAAGTAAAGTAAATCAGACTCACATGTATACAATTCATATGGTCTATGTGAAACTGGAATGGTAAATAAATCCTAAAATATACAATAGACTGTGAAATGGGAAGAAATTTTTGCAAAGGAAAAGGGAACTAGGATGGGTGAAGTGGGACAGTAGGAGAAAGGGAGGAAAATGCAAGTTAATTATATTACTAATGTCTCATAGATCATTAAAAGTGAAGGTTTGTGCTAATATCAACAGGAAAAATTTTTATGCCCATACATTTTATCCTGAGAAAGTACTTTAATGATAACATGTAATATATTAACTATTGTTATTCTGTTTTTTGTAATCAAAGTTTGTTTTACTTTTTCCATAAAATAAAATAAGTCAGTCTCTAGATCTGGAACCCTAAAGTTTTTTTATTGTTTTTTAAACTTCAGAAAGTTTTTAGTGAAAACCCATAAATCTTTTACAATTTTATCCTCTTTGCAGGTTAAACTAAACTAACTAACCTAAACTAACTAAACTAACTGGGAATTAAGCCAAGACTTGATATTTTACTCCTTTAGAGATGAAGCAAATGGATTACAAGAATGGAAGAGGATGTGTTCAGCTGCAAAGATATACTTTAAAGCAGGCAGAAGTGAAATATGTATTCAATGAGTTACTGTGTGCTTACCTTTTTGTGGTCGCTGCTTGTGATATATGGATTCCTACCTACAGGTCATGCATCAGGTATCAACCACTGGGATATTCCTGAGCCCCCACAGAAGATACTTATGTAAGCAAGGAAGTGAAATGAATTAGTCATGCTGTCAACAAAACTGTCAAGAGTCAACCAACAAGAATTTCTTTGGTTAAAATCAGACAACTCAATTAAAATGTGGCTTTATTTTTTTCTACTAAGCAACATAATAAAAGAAAAATAAATTTGAATTATTTGTAGATAAATCAATACAACTTGAGTCTATAATGCTAAGTGAAATAAATAAAACACAGGTTATATCACATGGTTTCTCTTATATGAGAAACAAAGTATAAATAATTTAAAGACAAAATAAAAGGCATACAATAAAAAATGAAATATTTTTTTTTCTTTTTGTAGTACTGGGGATCAAACTCATGACCTCACACTTGCCAGGCAGGTGTTTTTGCCACTGAGCTAAATCCCCAGCTGTGAAATAAATTTTGTGGAGATGAGAAGTGGTTCTGTGAAGGGGGAGGAAGGGAAGTAAAAAGCATAAAGATGAATTATATGTAGACATATAAAACAGTTGTGCCCTGGAAAGCTGCAGTGGGAGGCAGGACCAAGGGGTGGGACCAAACTGTAGTCACCTTTCCCAGTGGCAAAAATAGCCCCAATCAATAACCTGTGCATTACCTGTGCCCGCCCTAAGATTCACCCAGGTCAGAGGTCATATGAGTACCCTAACCCACATGTGCAGGTTAGAGGAAGCCAGGCTGTCTATGGTCATGGATTTATCTCCACATCCTTGGAATAAAGGTCTTCTATCTTTCTATGTGATTCTTACATTTCTTAAAAATAATAATAGTTATAAAGGCATGTATGCCTAGAAAAAAACATGTAAAAGAAATTACATGATCAAACACATAGCTGAGAGTCTCACATTTAGGAAGTCTTTAACAAGACTTCTTGATATTATATTTACTGATACCCCCTGCCTCATTTTTTACCTGTAGATGGCACCCACACATCTTTAAAAGATTTTACAATGTTTTTGATACAGATTGGAAGGTCCCCTTTTTTCTTATTATGTGTGAGATGTGTGGGAAATTGAACCTGCATGGAAGGAAAGCTAAAGGCTGAATCAGATTTTTTGAGAAAACCCACCATAATCTAAAACAATTTTGCAATCCAATTACCTGAAACTTCAGAACTGGCTATGCAAAATGCACATTTGATAACTGTCTTAAAATGCAGAACAATGTTTCAGATCATTCTTCCTCTATCCATTATATCAGTCAGTACTTACTGGGTTAGGTTGCATTTCTGCTGGGTCATGATTAAGAGCTAAGATCCAAGGCCCCTTCTTTGTCAAATTCCTTGTTAAGGCTTCATAGTTGCCCTCAGAATTAGTCTGAATACAATGTGCAATAGGAACTCCTGGTTCAGAAAACCACAGAGGAGAAGGTACAAAGCATACAGCCTGCTAGAACCACCAAGGCAAAGGTCTGGAGGCACAAGTTGATCATTTACTGTTATGAGAAATTAGAGGTTCCATACACAGAGCTCCTAATTAACAAAATTGGTACATGTTCTTCATCTCTCTAAGGACTTCTTACATTAACAAAAGAGGAAGACAAATTAAATGTCCCTTTAAGTTTTTTGAGCTCTTCATCTAGCAATAAGGAAGCTTATGTGTAATATTCATTTTGTTTATTTCTTGTTAAAATAAGATCCAGCTGCATTTCATTTCCAATGCTTATTTTCTTAAAATACACATACCAAAGACTACCATTTAATCATTTGCAGTTGCATATGTCAGGGACATTGAATGTGTGCAAACTGTTGTGCAGCCATGAGACCATCCATTCCCCAAAACTATCTGTGTACTCAAACTTAATATTTGTCCATGAATTAAATTTCCCCCAGGACTTCCTTACTAAAATCCTATTTAGCACATTATAATATCATATGTGAAACATTAGGAAGAATTTAAACCCTTAAACAACAAAAATAGTGAAGGAGACATGCCATACATCTAGATATTTAATGTGTTTCTTTTGTAATGTATATTCCAGATGGATGGCACAGGTCATGAGATTAGATTGTTCTGCTGTGGAGCCTTCTCATAGTGGTTTTACCATCCCTGGATCTCAGACCATGGATGAATGGCTTCTGCATAGTAGTGACTAAAGTGTAAATCCCTGAGGCCATTGCACCCTTCCTGGGAGAAGAGGGCAACCTGAAAAATGGTACATTCCATAGCTTGTTTCAAAAAAATAAATAAATGAACAAAAAACTGACAGATAAGACACAAACTTGTAAAGGTCATTTCTTTTTACCTGAAAATGAGATGCTCATGATGGAAAACCAATTTCAATTCTTAAGCCATGAAGAAAAGCAAATATGGCATCAGGACAATAAATAACTAGGTTATTGATAAAAGCATTAGAACAGGCAAGATTCACAAGTTGAAAAAGGTCACAGAAGAAGTTAGAAATTCCACATCCTAGAAGTAAGGAAATTGTAAGGCAAATTATACAAATGGGAATCCAAAAGCTTAAGCAAAAAGATACCAAAACCAAGAACCTATTAAGACAACCCCCCTTCTACCCCTCAGTGGGTCCCAATATCCTGCTGGGTGTTAAGATATGTGGCAAAAAGAAAGGACAAGAGACAAAATAGTAGTGTGATGGGGAACTGGAAAACAAAAGACCACGAGGCAGCAGAACCTTGGTATTTAATGATCACATTTGCAGTGAGGAAAATGGTGAGGGGATTGAGGCTGGATGTGCTACAAGAGGTTAGACAGGCAAGGCTTGTATAAGAGGAAACAAAGCATTTTTGTGAATAAGATAGAACAACCAAATTCAGGTTGTAGTTAATGAGTAACTTGCTTTGTGCCAATTCTGGGAAGTAATTTTCTCTGGAGTCACACAGGCCTCAGCAGAAACATTGTCTCACACCTTAGCCCCAGTCTCACAGCCCACCCTCTCTGGGCTCAACTATGGCCACTGGTGAAAAGCATAATGCCACCCACTAGCTATCATGCAGGCTCACTAATTAAACTGAAAACCAGTTTAGGGTAGTCACCTCTATATGGCCTGCTTCCATTGCTAAGGACAAACTATTTGATAAAATCCCATATGTTGATTCTTAGTGCTATTTCTTGTACAATTGGGCTCTGTTTAAAAAATTCTTGCCTATGCCTATAACTTCAAGAGCTTTATTCATTTTATCTTTCAGCAGGTTAATTATTTCTGTTTTAGTACTTAGATCTTTGATCATTTTTTAGTTTAGTATGTGGTGAGAGAGATGTGTCTTCTTTCAATTTTCTGCATATGAATAGCCAGCTTTCCAGCATTTAGCAGCACACTAACAAGGCTGGTCTTCCTCCAGGGCATGTTTTTGGCCACTTTGTCAAAGATCAGATGGCTGAATGTGTATGTGGTTGTTTCTGCATCTTCTATTCTATTTAATTGGTCTGTGTGTTTCTTTTTGTGCCAGTACCTTGGTGCTTTTACCACTAACTTTCTAGTCTAACTTGAAATCCAGGATTATCATGTCTATTTTGTTTATTACCCTTGGTTGCTTTTGTTATGTTTAGTCTCTTCTCCCTCTATATGAACTTTAGTGTTATTTTCTCTAGCTTTATGAGAAAGTGTTGGTATTTTTGTTGGAATTGAGTTAAATTTATATATCAACTTGGGGAATATGGCCATTTTGATAATGTTGGCTCTTCCTAGCATGGTACAAGGAATGTCTATTCTCTAATGTCCTGTTTGAGCACCTTTTTTACAGTATAGTATTTTTTCTTAAAGAGGTCTTTTGTTGTTAATTCTTTGGAATTTTCTTGCTGTTATTGTGGATGGTATGCTTTTCCTAATTTCTTTCTTGGTGTGTTTATTATTGGTATACAAAAACACTATTGATTTTTTGTATTGATTTTGTATCCTCCTACATTGCTGAATTAGATTATTAATTCTAGGAGTCATTTTGTGGGACTTTTGGGTGTTCTGTGTAAAGTAGCACCTCATTTCCAAATAATGATCATTTGATTTCTCCCTTCCCTATATGTACCCCTTCATTTCTTTCTCTTTCCCAATTTCTCTAGCTGTTTTGAGTACTATAGTGAACAGGAGTGACTGTAATGGATATGCTTCTTCTATTCTGATTCTAAAAGAAAAGCTTTCAGTTTTTTCCCATTTAATATGATATTGACAGTAGCTTTCTTATGATTTTAATCAGATCGAGATAGAATCCCCCTATACCTATTTTCTTCAGGGATTTTTATCATATATGGGTGTTGTTTTGTCAAAAGGTTCTGCATCTGTTGGGATAATCATGTATTGTCCTTCCTTCTGTTTATGTGGTACACTACACTCCCTTGAATGAAACCTAGTTATAGTGTATGAACTTTTTTGATTTGTTGCATTATTTGCCAGTATCTTGTTGAGGACATTTGCACCAATCTAAACTAAGGAGACTTTTCTATGGTTTTACATTTTTAATGGGTCTTGGTCTAGTTTTGGAGTCATTATGATACTAAATTCTAGGGAGGAAGTTGGAAGTATTTCTCTTACAAATTCATTAAATAATCTGAATGTACTAATATCATATCCTCCCTAGATGTCTTGTAGAATTCAACAGTGAATGAATCAGGTCCTGTTTTTTTCTTAATTGGTAGGATTCTTGTTACTGCTTGTACTCCTTATTATTGGATTGTTCAGTGCTTTCATGTTTTCTTGGTTTAGTTTTTGTGTTGGTGGTTTTGTTTTTGTTTTGTACTGGGGATTGAATTTATAACCTCACACTTGCCATACAAGTGCTTGTGCCACTGAGCTAAATCCCCAGCCCTCTTGGTTTAGTTTTTATAATTCATATATATCTAGAAACCTATTTCTGCAATATTTCTAATTTGTTGGAGAATATTTTATTCACAGTAGTTGTTAATAACCTGGATTCTATTATAAACATTGTGATTTTATCTCTTTAACTTTTAATTCCATCGATGTGAGCCTTTTCTTGTTTTTGTAAGTTGGACCAAGGGTTTGCCTATTTTGTTTTTCAGAGAATCAGCTATTCAATTGATTGACCCCTTATTACTTTTAGTTTCAGTTTCATTAATTTCTGCTCTAATCCTTATAATTTCCCTTCCTCTACTAGGTTGGCGTTTAGGCAGTTGTTGTCCTAGTGGTTTTGGTACATCATTAGGTAGATTATTTGATTTTGCTGCTTTTATAATACAAGCAACACTGTAGTAACTTTCCCTTGTAGAACTGCATTGTTTTCCATATATTGTGGTATATTGTATTAGCAAAATCATTTGATTCTAGGGGTTAATTTCCTCCTTGACTTGTGACCTATTGAGTGTTGAGGAGCATGCTATTTAATGTCCAGGAGTTAGTGAAATTTCTGTGGTTCCTTTTATAATTGATTTCTAGTTTCATTGTGCTATGACCTGATAGTATACATGGAAATAATTTTCAAATTTTTGTATTTATGTAAGCAAGATTTATGATTAATATGTGGTATATTATGAAAATAAGCACAACTGAGAAGTATGTGAATTCTGTTGTGGTATGTGTAGAAAACTCCATAGATACCTATTAAGTCATTTGCTCAAAGGTGTGTTCAGGTAAGATATTTTTTTCATAATTTTTTGGCTAGTAGTTCTGTTGCTGTGAAAAAGGGGTTTAAATATTCCCACTATGATTATATTGGTGTTTGATTTTCTCTCTTCCTATCAAATTTTCCCCTGGGCTGGGGATTTAGCTCAACATCATATGTGCCTGCTTTGCAAGCACATAACCATGAGTTCAATCATCAGCACACACACACACACAAAAATCCCTAACTTAATATATAGTAATGTTCTTTGGCCTTTTTGACTAGTTTTAGCTTGAAGTATAGTTTGTCTGAGGATAAAACTGCTACCTCTCTTGCTTTCAGGGTTCTGGTACATGGAATATTATTTGAGTTTAGTGTATTGTCCTTTAATTTTTAGTCTATCAATTTTTTGGATGAGTTTCTTGAATGCAACAGATCATTGGATTCCATTTTTTGATGCAGTATGCCAATCCACATCCTTTGCAAGTTAAAGTCATCTACATTATTATTTAAAAGTGTTGACTTATCCCTGTCACTGTATTCTTTTGCTGTCATTGAATTTTTATTTTTCTTTTGTTAACTGTTCACCTTGATTAGTTCTATCTGATCTTTTGACTTATTTGGCTTCATTTTCTTTAAGGATATTTTTGATTACTTTTAAATGTTGGCTTGGTGTTTATGTACCTTTAAAGTGTTGTTATGAAATGTCCTGGTTTTCTATTAATTTTGACAGTTTTGCAGGATGTATTTATTAGTCTTGTTGGAAGTTGTGTTAAGGTTTGAAACATTTCACTCCATGGTCTTCTAGCCTTTACAGCTGTGTTCATATCTGCTCTCACCCTAATGCATTTACTCTTATAAGTGATGTTTTGCTATTCTCTGACACGCTTTAAGATTCTTTTTATTGAACATGTGATATTTTGACTATGATGTGTTATGGGACATTTCTTTATCATAGTTATTTGGCATTCTGCAAGTTTCAGTTTCCTCCAAATTGAAGTTTTTCTTCATACTTGGAAAGTTTCCTAGTATTTTATGTGTGAACAGACTTTTAACTCCATGTGTGCTGGCCTCTACTTCTCTCCAATTCAAATTAGCCATAGAATTATCTTTGCATCATTCAGTAGCTGCTGGATAAAATTTTCCTGCTCTCTTCTTGTTTTGAAGGCCTCTCTTCACATTGATCATTTGTTATGAATTCTATAAAATTCTTTATGGGATCAATTAAGATGATTCAAATCAAACAAGGAAATGAGGAAAAACTACAACAACCACAATACAACAGAAACAGATAAAACCTTCACATAGCTGATACAGTATTTGCCCAAAGCAGTCACACAGGATACAAGGATGGTCCAGTTTTCCCTTCACACTTCCCCTAAATTCTGGATTTTAGTGCAGGTAAATTTTCCATTGACTTACCATTCCTTAGTTTTTTGCCCTGCCTTAGGTTATAAGCTCTTTTCCAATACCATCATGAAGTCAGTCTTACTGTCATCCCCAAGGTACCTATCTTCTCTGAGTGAATGTCTTTCAATGTTGTATCTGCTGCTATATATTTTAATTAACTACTCATAAAATTCAAAACATAAAAATATAATGAAACAAAAAACATTAACTATGTTACATTTATACTTAATGTTCTCTTCAGAACTCATTTTATGGAAATTTCAATATTTCCAATAAAATTTGAGGGTTTTGTACCCATAGATTCTATATGGATACAGAGTATAGTCTTCTGAGTCTTCTATATACCTGTTCCTCAAATACAAATACTGTCAAAATTTGTTGTATATTTTGTTAAAATTCCATAGTACTGATTTATGTATAAATCTTCTTGAAAATGTATGTAACATTATTACACATATTCATGTTTACTACAAAATACATTTAATGTATTTGTAGGAAGTCCCTGGATTCAGCAATAACACTTTAAATGATAAACCACATTGCCTACGTATTGGACTACATCTTAATTATCAATTTCCTATCACAAAAATTCAGTCAAAATCCTATACTTCTGTGAAAATTTCTGATTTGTGCATGGACAGTAACTGAGTTATGAAATCCAGTCCATGATTAGTTACACTATATTACTGCCTACATTTGTTTTCCCAATTAAAAAAAATAGTTACTATCAACTACATTCTCTTACTAAATGCTATTAAATGAGAAATACTCCTTGTGCCTGGTACTAATCATTCCATGATAGCTTTATGTGCAATCACTTTTCACATATTAAAAAATCTCATATCTCTGATTTTCACTTTGTTGTAAAATTCTACTAATTTTTATTCCTAGAAAATTCTAGAATCCACAGTTCTAAAATCATAAATTCCCCTGTAAACCACATGCTCTAACCTGCTTCACAGGTGAACTTCCTGAATCGCAAAAATGAAATGATGTTTTTTGCCTCAGCTCATTCATCTGTACTCAATCAAGTTTGACAATAGAAAGACAAATACTCCTTCAGGGGACAAGAACTCTAAGACTAGAGACAATAGACCAAAGTCTAAGTCACATATCTTTCACTGTGTAGCATGTGTAAAGGACTCCTATCTCTGTGCTGATTGTCTTCATTTGGAAATAAAGAGAACCACACTCATCTCTAGAGATACAGGGCACTTAAAGGAGGTAAAAGTGTTTGTCCAAAGTTTTGTAAAAAGCATGTAAATCATTAGAATTTGTTAAAAGTGTATTAATGACATTAAAAAATATTGTTATTTGATGATATATATCTATCTCAGTCTACATTCTCATAATGAAGATTAATGTACTTGGGAACACAGGCATGGAGTCTATTGGGCTTGGACCTGCACCTAGATGGGTTAAAGATACACACTGATAATGTACACTGGTGCAGCTTTGAGAGCTCAGTGCACACAGCTCTTCAGTATCCAAACTGATCCATATACTCTTAGTCTCTGACATCATAATCTTGTAGGAAGCACAAGAGAAGTCAGACTCCCTGGTCTAGCTCAGTGATGGCAACCTTTTTAGAGGATGTCCAAATTGCAACCCAAAACCACTTATCAAAAAGTGTCAACACTGCCATAAAACCTGAAGACTGAGCATTTAGTCTGGAAAATACACCATGGTCACCAGGCACATATGCCAACACAGAGGACACTATCACAGGAAATATAAGCTTTTACTAGCAAAACCTTTCTGCGTGAGCACCATCTATCAAGAAAGTGCCCTGACCAGATGCAGATACCAGAGGTACCATTAGGAGAGAGCCCCAACCAGCCCAGGGCAGCACTCCAGAACCATCCATCAGGGTATCACTCTAGTTGGCCACATGGATGAGAACCTGGAGGATCTGAACCCCACTCTGCCCAGCCCAGCCTGACAACCTGGGACCACTGGAGGAGTGCCCCAGCCAACCATATAGTCCTGGAAGATCCCAGATCTAACCAGCCCTGTGCAGTGCCTCAGCACCATTATTCAGGGGTGTGCCCCAGCTAGCCGTGTGGGTCCTGAAGAATCCGAGCTCCACCCAGCTCAATGCAGTGCCTTGGTGCCATCCACTGGGGGAGAACCCAGGCAATCGCACAGGTCCTAGAAGAACCAAGTCCCACACAGCCCAGAACAGTGCCCAGGTGCCATTAGAGGAGTGACCCAGAAAGAAGAACAGTACAGAAAAGCACTGCAAAGAGAACCTCTGACATCATAGTGGGCACTGGTAAGCTGAGTGAGGGCATAAGCCCCACCATTTTTCCATCAGCATGAGAACCCTGGTTCAGAACCCAAATGTCTGCCCCACTCCACTGCACTGTGGACAGCCAATCAACTACATCACAGAACAATCAAATCAGTACAGGAAGTGCCTTGGACACAATCAGTTCATCTGGAGAAACCCATCAAAATGACAAAACCAAGGTGCAAAATATAACCTCAGACCTCCAGCTCACCCAGAGCAAGCCCAGGAGGCATAGACATGGAAGAATTTGGAATTCATACACCTGAAATTTCTGAAATGATAGCAACTGAAGGAAAGAAAAAACTCCATGAGGCTGTACAGGAAATCAGAAAAAAATGGCAATCATTATGGAAGAATTGCTCAGCATGTCTAAAGAAGATACAGGTAGAAAATAGAGGAACATAGAAAATTATGGAAACCTTGAATGAATAATATAGGAAACAATTACAATGCATGAAACAGATTCAAATAGATATTCAGGAAATTAAAATTTAATTGAAAACTGGGAAAACTGCTTGAATTAATCAAAGACAGACTCTCAGATGTTGAAGACAGGATCAAAGCTAGTGATCACCAAAGGAAAGATCTCTTAAAAACAACAAGAAACCAGGAAACAGCAATTCAATTGCTCCAAGGTGATGTAAATAATAATAATAATAATATAAAATAGGCATCAACAAAAAAGCAAGAGTCAAAACAAATGACATAAAAAGACTTTACAGAAATAATAGGAGAAAATTTTCAAACCATGGGGAAAGAAACTGACATGCAAATAAGTGAGGTATGTACAACTCTAATTTGCCATACTCAAAATAAATCTACACAGACATTATAACATTCCAGAAATTCAGCACAAGAAGAGAATATTAAAAGCTCTCAGAGAAAAGAAACAGAACACCTACAAAGCAAAGCCCATCAGAATCATGGCAGGCTTCTTCTCAACACAAACTCTCAAGTTACAAAGAGTTTGGAGTGAAGTATTTTAAGTTTTGAAAGAAAATGACTTCCAATGCATATTGATGTACCTTTCAAAACTGTTCCAAGATTGATATTACCACAACAATGAATAACAAAAAATTCATGACCACCAAACCAGCCCTACAAAGAGTACTAAAAGACACTCTAGAAGGTGATTTAAAAAAATGGCCATAATTACAAGAACAACAGAAAGAAACCACATAAACAAGAAGCACATAAGCTGGGGAAGCACATAAACAAGAACAAAAAGTAGGGAATCAACAACAGGAATATAAGATGAGAAATTCAATACATATCAGTTATAACCATCTAGTAAATGGCCTCCATTCACCAATCAAATGAAACAGACTGGCAGAATGGATTAAGACACAAAATTCAACAATATGTTGTGTACGAGAAACATATTTAACTCAAAAGGAAATTCACAAAGTCAAAGGATGGAAAACAACACTCCATGTGACAGGATCCCAGAAAAAAGCAGCAGTAGCTAGTCTCTTTTTAGATAATGTAAACTTCAAATCAAGAATTATCAAAAGGGATACATACTTTTCAGGAGAAAACTTCAAGAGCAACAGATAACGATCAATTATGTATGTATCAAATACAGGAGTACCCAACTATATAAGCAAATAATAGACATAAAAAATCAAATAAGCACAACACAATTATAATAGGGGACCTCAGCACTTCACTGTCATAAAGAGATAGATCAACTGGACAAAAAAAAAAGCAAATAACAGAACTGAACAAAACTTGTGAACAAATGCATTTAGTAGACATTTATTGAGTGTAACACTCAACATCAGCAGAATACATATCTCAGCTGGACATGGCATGTTCTATAAAATAAACCACATACTAGCCCATGGAACATGTGTGAGTAAGTGGAAAGGAACTGAAATTATCCCATGCATATTACCTAAACATAGGCAATAAAATTGGAAATTAATGACAAAGGAACCACAAAAATTCCATTGACACATGGAAATTACACAACACTGCCCTAAACAACCAATAAGTCATAGAGTAAATTAAAGAGTAAATTATACAATATCTACAATGGAAAAATGCAAATACAACTTACCAGAACCTTTGGAACACAATAAAAGCAGTCTTCAGAGAGAAATTTATAGCAGTAAACTCTTACATCAGGAAAATACAATAAACCCAAATAACCTAATACTGTATTTCAAGCTTCAAGAAAAAGAGTAAGTCAAGCCCAAAGCCCTAAGAAAAGAGGAAATTAAAAAGATCACATCAGAAATGAATGCAACTGAGACTACAAAATCAATGCAAAGAATAAATGAATTGAAGAGTTGGTACTTTGAATGGATAAAGCTGATATAGTCCTTGCCAACCTTATCCAAAAAAGGAAGAAAAAACTCAAATTCATGCAATAACAGATGAAAAGAGTGAAATCACTGCAGATATACAAATTCAGAGGATAGTCACCACTTATTTTGAAAATCTATACTTTCATAGGCTGGAAATCACAAAAGAAATGACAGGTTCCTGGAAACAGGAACTAATAAAACTGCATCAAGAAGATATAAAAATCCTGAATACCACAATATCAGTTAATGAAATTGAAAATCTAATTAAGAATTTACCGACAAATAAAAGCCCAGGTCATTATGAATTCACAGCTGAATTCTACAAGAAATTTAAAGAAGGTTTAACAACAACATTCCTCAAACACTTTAATGAAATAGAAAGGGAAATAATTCTTCCTAACACATTCCTGGAGGCAAGTATTGCTCTAATACCAAATCCAGAGAATGATCCAACCAAAAAAAGAGAGCTATAGGGCAATCTCCCTAATGAACATAGATCCAAAAATCCTCAGTAAAATGCTAGCAAATATAATTCAGCAAATCATCAAGTAGACTATACATCATGATCAAGGGGGATTCATCCAACGAATGCAGGGATAGTTCAATGTATGCAAATCAATAAATGCAATACACCATGTTAACAGAGTAAAACACAAAAATTACATGAACATCTCAATACATGCAAAAATGCTTCTGATAAACTCAAACACTCATTCATGGTTGAAAAAAAAAACCTGCAGAATTACCTCAATCTGATAAAAGACATTTCTTACAAACCAACAGCAAACAGCATACTAAATTAAAAAAAAAAAACACTGAAATCTTTCAATCTAAAATCTGTCCAGTATCACTACTTCTATTCAATATAGTTCTGGAAATAAGCCAGAGAAGTTAGACAAGAGAGAAATAAAAGGTATAAGGATAGGAAAGGAAAAAGAAAAATTATTATTTGCAAATGACATGATATTTTACATAGAAGATCCCAAAAACTCCATGGACAATCTTTTATACTTAATAAGCAAATACTGAAGCATGGCTGGGTACATCAACACTCAAAAGTCAATTGATCACATTCCTGTACACAAACAACTAACTCACTGAGAGAGAAATTAAGTAAACAACACCCTTCACAATAACGTCAAAGAAATGAAATACTCAGGAATCAATCTAACAAAGGAAGTAAAAGATTTATATATTCAATATTACAGTACTCTGAAAAAAGACATCAAAGAGGAATTCAGAAAATGAAATGATATTCCTTGCTCATGCGTAAGAAGAACCAATATTGTAAAAATGGTCATACACTCACAACTGTTATATAGATTTAATGCAACCCTAATCAAAATACCATTAGTATACCTCACAGATTTGGAAAACACATTCCTAAAATTCATCTGGAACCCCAAGAGACCTAGAATAGTAAAGGCCATTCTGGGCAACAAAGGCAAGGCAAGAGGCATTACAATCCTTGACTTGAAATATATACAAAGCTACTATAAGAAAATCAGCATGGTACTGGCAAAAAAACAAAACAAACCAAAACAGACCTGAGGATTAATGGAACAGAATACAGGATAGACACAACTACAAACATATGTAGCCACCTGATCTTTGACAAAGGGGTCAAACAAGTTCACTAGAAAAAAGCCTCTTTAATAAGTGGTGCTGGAAAAACTGACTTTCCACATATTGAAGACTTAAACTAGGCCCATACCTATCACCATGCACTAAAATCAAAAGGCAGAAAGACTAAATCAAATAGAAGACAAAGTAGATAGAAATCTCAAGGATATAGGGGTAGGCAGAATGTTCATGAACCAAAGCCAAACCTCATAGAAAGTACTTTAAAGTATTCACAACTAGAATCTCATCTTATTAAAAAGTTTTTGCACATCAATGAAATCACCAAGAGTGAAAAGAAAACTTACAATTGGGAAAATATGTTTGCCACCTGTCCTTCAAAGGATATCTAGAATATATAAAGAATTGAAAAACTCAGGCCCCCCAAATTCAAAGACTCAATACAAAAATGGCATCTGAGATGAACACACAATTTTCAGATGAATACAAATGACAAACAAAATATATAAAACAATATTCAGTATCATTGGTCATTCAAGAAATATACATTCAAACAACACTGAGATATCATCTCACTCCAGAAATAATGGCTACCATCAAGTAATCAACCAATAACATGCTGGCAGGGCTGTGGTGGAAACAAAACCCTTCTCCACTGTTGGTGCGAGTGTAGACTGGTACAACCACTATGGAAATCATTGTGGAGATTCTACCACAAACTAGGACTAATCCAAAAACTAGGATGAGAGGTCCCATTTATCCCAGCTATTCCCCTTCTGGGTATCTTCCCAGAATTAAAAGCATCATAACTCAGTGAGATATGTGCACCCATGTTAGAGCAGCATAATTTGTAATGCCTAAATCTTGTAAACTAGCAAAATGCCCATCAATTGGGCAGTGCATAAAAGGTGTGGTCTTTTTATACTCAGTAATAAAGGATAAACTGGAGGCTTTATAGTTAAATGCTGCAACTCAAAACCATACTCACAAGTGAAATAAATAAAACCCATATGTGCAAATATCATATTGTCTACCTAGTGTAAGAAATTGAAAAAATAAATATGATGCAAAAGTTACAGTAGATATAGTGAAAGGGAAAGAAACTTCTCAAAGGAAAAGAACTGAGTTGTAAGAAAGAAGAAAAGGAAATGAAAAGAAAAATTTAAACACAAGATAGCAAAGATAATTGTACTACTAACTCAGTTGATGGAAATGAAGTTAACACTCAATGTCTGATCACTTTTGCATGCCTTTATGTGGTTATCTATACAACTATTTTGAAAATAACAATATGCAATATAACAACCATTGTTAAATTCCTGTCATCTTGTTTTGAAATCCTGTATTGCTATTGTTTTGTTGTCTTTGTTACTTTTTGTTTTATTTTTTATTTATTTATTTATTTTTTTATCAGTACTGGAGATCGATCTCAGGACCATGAGCTTGCAAGGCAGGCGCTTATGCCGCTGATCTAAATCCCCAGCCCCTTATTTACTAAATTTTTTTTTTTTACTGGGGATCAAACTCATGACCTTGCGCTTGCCAGGCAGGTACTTATACCACGAGCTAAATCCCCTATTTTTTTTCATTAAAATATTTTTTTAAAAAACTTTTATGATAATGTCAGTAGAAATTAATGAATACAAACACTAGGAAAGAGCATGGTGTCATATGATATATTCATATTTTGTTCTCTGTCCTTGCACATGGTTGGAATCTGGATCCAATGTTTTGACAGTAAAAACTCCTAATTCCCATAACATATAAATTCTCATAGTAAAAAGGGGAGAGGAACAATACCAACTAGGCAATCCTTACCATCTGATATAATAGACCTGCTCCCAAAACAAAGGAGTCTCCATACATTAATGACCACATATCTACAGAGCAAAAACACCAAAATGAAAGAAGGAAAAGAATAAAAGACCACTCTCCTACCTACATTTGGAAACATAAACTTCAAACCCCACGTTTCCAAAAGACTTTTAATGGCAATTTTATGCACATCTGAAATATATAACTTTTCAACCATAAAGGATAAATTTGAGTCATTTGTTGGAAAATGGATGTACCTTAAGACCATAATGCTAAGTGAAATAAATTTTATTAAAAAGATTAAATATCATATGCATTCTTACATAAAAAATCAAAGTATAAATAATTTAAAGCACAAAATAAAAGATGATAGGAAACAGAAGTAGATTTTATGGAGATAGGAAGGGGTGCTAGAGGTGAGGGAGACTAAAGGGGAAGGGAAAGAGGAAGTAAAAAGAATAAAGACGTGGTATGTACATGTAGCAATTCCTCACAATAACTGTGTTTATTATGTATTATATATACCAATAAGAAAAGAAACTTTAAAAATGTACTTCATGGGCTGATTGTGATTGTGCATGCCCATAATCCCAGAATTTGGGAGGTTGAAGCAGAAGGATCCTGTGAGGGCCATCCTGAATTATAAAGTAAGACGCCGTCTCAAAATAAAACAAAAAAAAATAACAACAAAAACGTACCTCACACAAAGCATGTGGCTAGAGCTAGTAAGGTAAATGTATCGCCTTCCTATTAGAAAACACTGGAACCCAGTGACTATTCAGTTTACTGTCAAGGATGAGATTCAGATCCTTTCTAGTATGAATTTTCTGGTGAACAATAAGAGAAGGGAGGTTTTACTACATGGTTTTCATATAAAAGGTTTCTCTCAGGTATACTCTAGTCTTCAAAAGGATAAGCAATATTCTTTTTTCTCACAATAATAAGGTCTCTTCATATATATGATTTAACAAGCTACCTACAATAATGAGTCTTGAAGGCATTCCCATGTTTGTGATCTTCATGGTTTTCCTCTGGTGTGGATTTTCACATGTCGTCGAAGGTAGGCTGAACAAATAAAAGCTTTCCCACATTCCTTACATTCATATGGTTTCTCTCCCGTGTGGCTTCTCATGTGTCTTTGAAAAGAAGAGGGACAACTGAAGGCTTTTCCACATTCCAGACATTCAAAGGGTTTTTCTCCAGTGTGCATTCTTGCATGGATGGTTAGGTATGAAGAATGACGAAATGCCTTCCCACATTCCTTGCATTCATATGGTTTTTCCCCTGTGTGCATTCTCATGTGGAAGCTGAAGGCTGAGAAATACATAAATGATTTCTCACACTTCCTACATTCGTAAGGTTTCTCTCCAGTGTGAGTTCTCCTGTGAACTGTAAGCTGGGAAGAACTAATAAATGCTTTCCCACATTCCTTACACTGATAAGGCTTCTCTCCACTGTGAGTTCTCAAGTGTTCGGTGAGGGATGAGGAACGACTGAAGACCTTCCCACACTCCTTACACTTGTATTGTATTTCTTGGGCATGATCTCTCACATGTGCTTTAAATGACGAAGGACAACTGAAGGCTTTCCCACATTCCTTACACTCATAGGGTTTCTCTCTGCTCTGATTTTTCACATGTGTATACAGGGAAGTAGGAAGATAGAAGGCTTTCCCACATTCCAGACATTCATAGGGCTTCTCTCCAGTGTGTTTTCTCATATGAATACTCAAGGAGGAGGGGCAATTGTAGGTCTTCCCACATTCCTTACATTTATAGGGTTTTTCCCCAGTGTGTGCTCTCATATGTCGACTGAGTTTTGATGATTCACTGAAGGCCTTTCCACATTCTTTACATTCATAAGGCTTCTCTCCAGTGTGAATTCTGATATGTGTTATAAGATGAGAGGAAGAACTAAAGGCCTTCCCACATTCCTTGCATTCATATGGCTTATCCCCACTGTGAATTTTTTTGTGCTGGGAGAGTGATGAAGGACAACTAAAGGCCTTCCCACACTCATCACATATACAAGGCTTATCTCCACTATGAATTCTTTTATGTTCTGTGAGGTATGAAGAAGTACTGAAATTTTTACCACATTCCTTACATTCGTAGTTTACTTTTCCACTGTGAATCTTCATATGTGCCCTAAAGAATGAGGAACAACTGAAGACCTTGGTACATTCCTTACATTCATAGGGTTTCTCATCAGTGGAAGTCTTAATATGCTTCTTAAAATAAGCAAGAAAATGGAAAGCTTTCCCACATTCCTGACACTGGTAGGGTTTGCTTCCAGTATGAGATCTGATGTGACTCTTAAGAGATGAATGACATGGGAAAGCCTTTCCACATTCATGACATTCATAGGATTTTACTTCAGTGGCTCTGTTGAGCACACAAAGATTTGCAATTTTCTCACTTTGATTTTCTTCTTTACATTCATAGACATTCTCCATGATGTGACTTTTAAAAATAAAAGGTACATATTAGTAATAATTTTTACCATTTTCTTTTTTTTAATCTAATTTAAGAGAAAAAAAAACAACAGATAAAGGGTAGCAACAATACAGAATTCCAAGGAAAAAAAGAAAAGAACAACAACAAAAACACCTAATAGATTATTAATTGACAAATTACATACTGACATCTTGGAAATAGTTGTTCAAATTATAAAGTTAAAACATGTAAAGTAGACATTCAAACCATGGGACTGTTAACAGTTCTGCTCCCTGATCTGACAAAAACAGCAATATAGTCATCCATCTTACCCACTCAAATATACATGCAATTATATAAAAAGGGAAAAAATTAAACACAACAAAACAGAACAAAGAGGATCACAAGAAAGCAATGTAAGAGATATAAATTTCAAAACTAGACAATCAGAGATATTCACTCTCTATCATACTGACTCTTGTTTTCTTACAAACAGTTGTCCATATTGTCAAATACAGGGAATTCTCATTAAACAACATAGTATGGAACTGATCTGAGCAGGATGAGGAGGGCATTTGAGGTCTTCAAGACCAGACATTAGGGAAGCCAAGAATGGCTGTCATAGTGTCTCTCGTTCTCAAAACAGTTGTCCATAGCTTCATGTGTGTTGAAGTTAAACAAGACAAAGTAAGCTAAAATCACTTTGAACAAAAAGTGATAGTTTTGCTGGATTTCACATCACGACATTATGGAGTCAGCACTGGATACTGTAGTGTGTCTCTTTCTTCAAAGTAGTTGTTCATTTCAACATGAATTATATAGTTGGTTCTCGTAAACTGTTTATAAGCTCTACACATGCATGAGTCTCTACATGTATATCTATCATTCCTGTATTAGAGAGAAAAACAAAACAAAGCAAGATAAAACAAAACAATTCCTGGAAAAGCATGAAACAAAAAAGTAACATAAAACCACAATACAAGGTGATCTACAATGGTTACCATGATGTCTCAGCCCTATATAACACCATTAATAAAAACGAAGCATTGGAGATATTATAAGACTTCAAAAGCAGGAAATAATCAAACCAGAGTGGATATCTTAGTGAATCTTGTCATCTTCAGTGTAGTTGCCTATACTCTTAGACTTGATGCTATCAATCATAACAGATTTGAATAAAATCAGTCAATACAAGATAGCACTCTAACAAATGCAATTCAAATAAGATCAGTCATAATAGGACAGTATAAGTTATGCAGGGCTTCTGGTTAAGTTGATAGGAAATTAAGGATGATTACCATCATATGTCCTCTTATTTTTGGGATAGCTGACCTTGTCCTCAAGTCTAGTGGAAGTAAACAAACTGGAACAGCATGTAATCCATCCAAGCAGAGTGATGAGAATAATGTAAATTTTAAATCTTGTTACCCAATTAACAATATCCCCTATCTCCATTTTTTAGAAAATTCCTTCCCTTTCACTCCCATTGGGTGCATTGTTTGTTTTGGGTCCCACTGCCTCCCTATGTAGAGCATCTCAATGGACAGTATCTCATGATCTCCTCTGCCTGTGGTTCTCTCTGTTAATATTTCAAGGCCATCTAAACTAGAGATTACAGCCAATCTTCTCTGCCTTATTTCTGCTATTCTGTTTTTCTGCCATTGGTTGTCTATTTTTCTGTTCTACTCCACTGTCTGCCTCGTTCACTGAGGCCTCTCTGCCACTGTTCTGGAAATGCTCATATTCTTGTTCTTTCTCTTTCTAAAATGTCCTTCGGTATTTTTTGTAGGGTTGGATTTGTGATCACAAATTCTCCAAGTTTCTCTTTGTTATAGAAGCATCTTCTTTCTCCATTAATTTCTAGAGAGAGTTTTGCAGGATACATCAATCTGGGCTTGAGGTTGTTCTCCTTCAGGGCTTGAATTACTTCACTCCAAGCTCTTCTTGATTTGATAATCTGTGTTGAGAATTCTGCCATGATTTTAATGGGTTTTCCTTTATAGGTGATCTGTTTCTTTTCTCTGATGGCTTTTAATATTCTGTTCTTATATTGAATTTCTGGGATCTTGATTATTATGTGTCTGGGTGTAGCTCTGTTTTGGTTGTAGGTGGCTGGAGTTCTGTGTGCTTCATACATCTGCATATCATTTCCTTTTCTATGCTTGGGAAATTTTCCTTAATGATTTCTGTGAATAGCCTTTGCAATTCCTCTGTTTTGACTCCTGCTTCTTCATTCACATGCTTTATTCTTAAGTTATAGATCCTCTTGTCATCTTCCTCTCTTTGTACATTTACTGCCTGCTCCCTTGTTATTTTTAAGAGATCTTCCCTTTCATGATCACACATTCCAAGCCTGGGTTCCATTTTTGATAGTCTATCTTTGGTTTCTTTCAAGCAGTTTTGCCAGCTTTCTATGGAGTCTTTAGTTTCCTGATAATCTCTTTGAATCTGCTTCATGAATTCTAGGGTTTTTTTGTATTCTGTATTAAATTTTTCTCTCCTTTTGTGTTCTTCCATTCTTCTGTCTGTCTTCTTGAGAGGTTCCCAGCCTTTCTTTTACTAATCTACTTATCTCTTGTTTAATTTCAATTAATATTTCAGTTTTGGTCCCACTTTCGAAGTCCTGAAGATATCTCTTTATGTCCGCTAACACTGTGTTTGATGTTGCATGCTTGCTGCCTTCAATCTCTTTGTATTTATCTCTCCTGGATCAGTGTTCTCAGGGTTGGGGTCTGGGGCTTTTTTCTTATTTCTCCCTTTCGCTATGTTTTTGGTTCCTTCCATACAAGTGTACAGTGTAATTCCCAGCCCCTTTTCTTGTTGGTTAACAACAGGCTAGGAGCTTTTGCCCTCTTCAGTTGGCTATCAGAGATTAAAGTTCCAGTTGGGCAATATGTGCTGGCTTCTCCCTTCTGGGCCAGTCAACATTTGTAGGCCTTCACTGCATCAGTGTGTGCCAATCTTGGGGAATTAATTTGTAGTGACTCACTGGGTCCTGGCCAGGGGCATAGCCCAGTCCAAGCAGATTCCACCAATACGCTAGGTGAGGGGATCAACCAACTGAAGACACTTCCTTATGAAGTTAGCACTCTCCTGCCCAAATCCAACATGTTATCCAGTAAGTTGCCCCTTTCCCATGGGAGAGTGTTATTCCCATGATTCAGCATGTGTTGAGGCTGGTCCCTGAGAAGTGCTGGGCTCCCCGACCTCCTACTTCAGCACTGCCGCAGTGCCAATTCATGGTGCCTCTGGTGGGTCACATGCAGGGCCGGGTCCGGGCAAGCCACATGCAGGGCTGTTCAGCTCCACACTCCAGCGGTTCAAGCCAGTCACTTTGGCTCGGATTGGTTGGTCAGGCCTCCGTCAGGAATTCAGGTGGCTCGAGGAGGGTGCCATGCTTGCTGATCTTAGCTTTTCTAATGGTAGCCCCAGGACCTCATATTCCAGTGGGTTTTTTTTCACTTTAGTTACTTCCTGGGTTGAGAGAATCCATCTCTCTCTGTTTGGGTCTATCCAGGGTGTTATATTCTGGCATTTGAGTTGTCTCTCTCTGAGAGGGTCCCTCTCCTGCTACCTACAGGTCCGCCATCTTTGGACTTCCCTTTTTTACCATTTTCAATGAGCGTATATGTTTTCTTCTTCATCAATTTTTACCAGATGAGTGTTCTCACTGATGACTATGACACCCAATAGTCTCACCAAGTTTTTGACTTATGGGAATTTTTAATGATTGTTTAAACTGAAGTATGTGTAAAAAATTTATATCTCAGTCTCATGTGTAGGAAAGAAGTTTACAGGAGTTTTCAATGATGGCTGACCTAGAGGTAGCAGGATATGGAGCCTCCCTGAGAGAGACAGCTCAAATGCCAGAATAGAACACCCTGGAGAGATCCAAACAGAGTGAGATGGACTCTCTCAACCCAGAAAGAAACTGAAGGGAAAGAGACTGTTCGAATGTGAGGTCCCAGAGCTACCATTAGAGAAGCTAAAATCTGCAAGCACTGCACTGTCACTGAGCTGCCTGAAGTCGTGCCTGAGATCCACTTGAGTGACTGAACCTGCACCGAAGACATCTGCTTAAGCAGCTGGAGCGTGGAGCTGAATAGCCCTGTGCCCAGCCAGCCCAGAACTGGCCCTGCACTCAACCCACCCAGAGGCACTATGAATTCCCGCTGCAGCTGCACTGAGGTTAGAGGTCAGGGAGCCAAACAGTTCTTGGGGACCAGCATCAACACGTGGTGAGTGATAGGAATGGGACCCTCTGCGGGAAAGAGGCAACCAAGTAGATGACATATTGGAGTTGGGCAGGAAAGCACTGGCTCTGTAAGGAAGAGGCTTCAGTTGGTTGTTCCTCTTGAAGAGCAGATTGGTGGAATCTGCTTAGACTGGGCTGGGACCCAGTGGGTCATCACAAATAAATTGGTTCCCTGAGGGCGGCGCACACTGATGCAGTGAAGGACTACAAAGTTTGACTGGCCTGGAGGGCAGAAGCCAGTGTGTACTACGCTTGCTTGCACTTCACTCTCTGATAGCGGATGGCAGAGGGCAGGAACCCTTAGCCTACGTGCTCCAGAAGAACACTAACCAACAAGAAAGGGGGGGATGGGAATTACACTATACACTTGTATGGAAGGAACCAAAAACATGATGAGAGGGAGAAATGAGAAAAAAACCCCAGGCCTCAACCCTGAGAATATTGATCCAGAAGAGGTAAATATAAAAGAGACTGAGGGAAGCAAAATGCAACATCAAACACAGCATCAGTGGACATGAAGAGATATCTTTGGGACATCATAAATGAATCAAAAATGAAGTACTAATTCAAGTTAAACAAGAGATAAGTAGATTAATAAAAGAAAAGCTGGGGATCTCTCAAGAAGACATAGACAGAAGAATGGAGGAACACAAAAGGAGAGAAACATTCCATAAAGAATATAAAGCAAACCTAGAATTCATGAAGCAGATTCAAAGAGATTATCAGGAAACTAAAGACTCCATAGAAAGCTGGCAAAACTGCTTGAAAGAAACCAAAGATAGACTATCAAAAATTGAACACAGGCTTGCAATGTGAGGTCATGAAAGGAAAGATCTCTTAAAAATAACAAGGGAGCAGGCAGTAAATGTACAAAGACAGGAAGATGACAAGAGGATCTATAACTTAAGAATAAAGCATGTGAATGAAGAAGCAGGAGTCAAAACAGAGGAATTGCAAAGGCTATTCACAGAAATCATTAAGGAAAATTTCCCAAGCATAGAAAAGGAAATGATATGCAGATGTATGAAGCACACAGAACTCCAGCCACCTACAACCAAAACAGAGCTACACCCAGACACATAATAATCAAGATCCCAGAAATTCAATATAAGAACAGAATATTAAAAGCCATCAGAGAAAAGAAACAGATCACCTATAAAGGAAAACCCATTAAAATCATGGCAGAATTCTCAACACAGATTATCAAATCAAGAAGAGCTTGGAGTGAAGTAATTCAAGCCCTGAAGGAGAACAACCTCAAGCCCAGATTGATGTATCCTGCAAAACTCTCTCTAGAAATTAATGGAGAAAGAAGATGCTTCTATAACAAAGAGAAACTTGGAGAATTTGTGATCACAAATCCAACCCTACAAAAAATACCGAAGGACATTTTAGAAAGAGAAAGAACAAGAATATGAGCATTTCCAGAACAGTGGCAGAGAGGCCTCAGTGAACGAGGCAGACAGTGGAGTAGAACAGAAAAATAGACAACCAATGGCAGAAAAACAGAATAGCAGAAATAAGGCAGAGAAGATTGGCTGTAATCTCTAGTTTAGATGGCCTTGAAATATTAACAGAGAGAACCACAGGCAGAGGAGATCATGAGATACTGTCCATTGAGATGCTCTACATAGGGAGGCAGTGGGACCCAAAACAAACAATGCACCCAATGGGAGTGAAAGGGAAGGAATTTTCTAAAAAATGGAGATAGGGGATATTGTTAATTGGGTAACAAGATTTAAAATTTACATTATTCTCATCACTCTGCTTGGATGGATTACATGCTGTTCCAGTTTGTTTACTTCCACTAGACTTGAGGACAAGGTCAGCTATCCCAAAAATAAGAGGACATATGATGGTAATCATCCTTAATTTCCTATCAACTTAACCAGAAGCCCTGCATAACTTATACTGTCCTATTATGACTGATCTTATTTGAATTGCATTTGTTAGAGTGCTATCTTGTATTGACTGATTTTATTCAAATCTGTTATGATTGATAGCATCAAGTCTAAGAGTATAGGCAACTACACTGAAGATGACAAGATTCACTAAGATATCCACTCTGGTTTGATTATTTCCTGCTTTTGAAGTCTTATAATATCTCCAATGCTTCGTTTTTATTAATGGTGTTATATAGGGCTGAGACATCATGGTAACCATTGTAGATCACCTTGTATTGTGGTTTTATGTTACTTTTTTGTTTCATGCTTTTCCAGGAATTGTTTTGTTTTATCTTGCTTTGTTTTGTTTTTCTCTCTAATACAGGAATGATAGATATACATGTAGAGACTCATGCATGTGTAGAGCTTATAAACAGTTTACGAGAACCAACTATATAATTCATGTTGAAATGAACAACTACTTTGAAGAAAGAGACACACTACAGTATCCAGTGCTGACTCCATAATGTCGTGATGTGAAATCCAGCAAAACTATCACTTTTTGTTCAAAGTGATTTTAGCTTACTTTGTCTTGTTTAACTTCAACACACATGAAGCTATGGACAACTGTTTTGAGAACGAGAGACACTATGACAGCCATTCTTGGCTTCCCTAATGTCTGGTCTTGAAGACCTCAAATGCCCTCCTCATCCTGCTCAGATCAGTTCCATACTATGTTGTTTAATGAGAATTCCCTGTATTTGACAATATGGACAACTGTTTGTAAGAAAACAAGAGTCAGTATGATAGAGAGTGAATATCTCTGATTGTCTAGTTTTGAAATTTATATCTCTTACATTGCTTTCTTGTGATCCTCTTTGTTCTGTTTTGTTGTGTTTAATTTTTTCCCTTTTTATATAATTGCATGTATATTTGAGTGGGTAAGATGGATGACTATATTGCTGTTTTTGTCAGATCAGGGAGCAGAACTGTTAACAGTCCCATGGTTTGAATGTCTACTTTACATGTTTTAACTTTATAATTTGAACAACTATTTCCAAGATGTCAGTATGTAATTTGTCAATTAATAATCTATTAGGTGTTTTTGTTGTTGTTCTTTTCTTTTTTTCCTTGGAATTCTGTATTGTTGCTACCCTTTATCTGTTGTTTTTTTTTCTCTTAAATTAGATTAAAAAAAAGAAAATGGTAAAAATTATTACTAATATGTACCTTTTATTTTTAAAAGTCACATCATGGAGAATGTCTATGAATGTAAAGAAGAAAATCAAAGTGAGAAAATTGCAAATCTTTGTGTGCTCAACAGAGCCACTGAAGTAAAATCCTATGAATGTCATGAATGTGGAAAGGCTTTCCCATGTCATTCATCTCTTAAGAGTCACATCAGATCTCATACTGGAAGCAAACCCTACCAGTGTCAGGAATGTGGGAAAGCTTTCCATTTTCTTGCTTATTTTAAGAAGCATATTAAGACTTCCACTGATGAGAAACCCTATGAATGTAAGGAATGTACCAAGGTCTTCAGTTGTTCCTCATTCTTTAGGGCACATATGAAGATTCACAGTGGAAAAGTAAACTACGAATGTAAGGAATGTGGTAAAAATTTCAGTACTTCTTCATACCTCACAGAACATAAAAGAATTCATAGTGGAGATAAGCCTTGTATATGTGATGAGTGTGGGAAGGCCTTTAGTTGTCCTTCATCACTCTCCCAGCACAAAAAAATTCACAGTGGGGATAAGCCATATGAATGCAAGGAATGTGGGAAGGCCTTTAGTTCTTCCTCTCATCTTATAACACATATCAGAATTCACACTGGAGAGAAGCCTTATGAATGTAAAGAATGTGGAAAGGCCTTCAGTGAATCATCAAAACTCAGTCGACATATGAGAGCACACACTGGGGAAAAACCCTATAAATGTAAGGAATGTGGGAAGACCTACAATTGCCCCTCCTCCTTGAGTATTCATATGAGAAAACACACTGGAGAGAAGCCCTATGAATGTCTGGAATGTGGGAAAGCCTTCTATCTTCCTACTTCCCTGTATACACATGTGAAAAATCAGAGCAGAGAGAAACCCTATGAGTGTAAGGAATGTGGGAAAGCCTTCAGTTGTCCTTCGTCATTTAAAGCACATGTGAGAGATCATGCCCAAGAAATACAATACAAGTGTAAGGAGTGTGGGAAGGTCTTCAGTCGTTCCTCATCCCTCACCGAACACTTGAGAACTCACAGTGGAGAGAAGCCTTATCAGTGTAAGGAATGTGGGAAAGCATTTATTAGTTCTTCCCAGCTTACAGTTCACAGGAGAACTCACACTGGAGAGAAACCTTACGAATGTAGGAAGTGTGAGAAATCATTTATGTATTTCTCAGCCTTCAGCTTCCACATGAGAATGCACACAGGGGAAAAACCATATGAATGCAAGGAATGTGGGAAGGCATTTCGTCATTCTTCATACCTAACCATCCATGCAAGAATGCACACTGGAGAAAAACCCTTTGAATGTCTGGAATGTGGAAAAGCCTTCAGTTGTCCCTCTTCTTTTCAAAGACACATGAGAAGCCACACGGGAGAGAAACCATATGAATGTAAGGAATGTGGGAAAGCTTTTATTTGTTCAGCCTACCTTCGACGACATGTGAAAATCCACACCAGAGGAAAACCATGAAGATCACAAACATGGGAATGCCTTCAAGACTCATTATTGTAGGTAGCTTGTTAAATCATATATATGAAGAGACCTTATTATTGTGAGAAAAAAGAATATTGCTTATCCTTTTGAAGACTAGAGTATACCTGAGAGAAACCTTTTATATGAAAACCATGTAGTAAAACCTCCCTTCTCTTATTGTTCACCAGAAAATTCATACTAGAAAGGATCTGAATCTCATCCTTGACAGTAAACTGAATAGTCACTGGGTTCCAGTGTTTTCTAATAGGAAGGCGATACATTTACCTTACTAGCTCTAGCCACATGCTTTGTGTGAGGTACGTTTTTGTTGTTATTTTTTTTTGTTTTATTTTGAGACGGCGTCTTACTTTATAATTCAGGATGGCCCTCACAGGATCCTTCTGCTTCAACCTCCCAAATTCTGGGATTATGGGCATGCACAATCACAATCAGCCCATGAAGTACATTTTTAAAGTTTCTTTTCTTATTGGTATATATAATACATAATAAACACAGTTATTGTGAGGAATTGCTACATGTACATACCACGTCTTTATTCTTTTTACTTCCTCTTTCCCTTCCCCTTTAGTCTCCCTCACCTCTAGCACCCCTTCCTATCTCCATAAAATCTACTTCTGTTTCCTATCATCTTTTATTTTGTGCTTTAAATTATTTATACTTTGATTTTTTATGTAAGAATGCATATGATATTTAATCTTTTTAATAAAATTTATTTCACTTAGCATTATGGTCTTAAGGTACATCCATTTTCCAACAAATGACTCAAATTTATCCTTTATGGTTGAAAAGTTATATATTTCAGATGTGCATAAAATTGCCATTAAAAGTCTTTTGGAAACGTGGGGTTTGAAGTTTATGTTTCCAAATGTAGGTAGGAGAGTGGTCTTTTATTCTTTTCCTTCTTTCATTTTGGTGTTTTTGCTCTGTAGATATGTGGTCATTAATGTATGGAGACTCCTTTGTTTTGGGAGCAGGTCTATTATATCAGATGGTAAGGATTGCCTAGTTGGTATTGTTCCTCTCCCCTTTTTACTATGAGAATTTATATGTTATGGGAATTAGGAGTTTTTACTGTCAAAACATTGGATCCAGATTCCAACCATGTGCAAGGACAGAGAACAAAATATGAATATATCATATGACACCATGCTCTTTCCTAGTGTTTGTATTCATTAATTTCTACTGACATTATCATAAAAGTTTTTTAAAAAAATATTTTAATGAAAAAAAATAGGGGATTTAGCTCGTGGTATAAGTACCTGCCTGGCAAGCGCAAGGTCATGAGTTTGATCCCCAGTAAAAAAAAAAAATTTAGTAAATAAGGGGCTGGGGATTTAGATCAGCGGCATAAGCGCCTGCCTTGCAAGCTCATGGTCCTGAGATCGATCTCCAGTACTGATAAAAAAATAAATAAATAAATAAAAAATAAAACAAAAAGTAACAAAGACAACAAAACAATAGCAATACAGGATTTCAAAACAAGATGACAGGAATTTAACAATGGTTGTTATATTGCATATTGTTATTTTCAAAATAGTTGTATAGATAACCACATAAAGGCATGCAAAAGTGATCAGACATTGAGTGTTAACTTCATTTCCATCAACTGAGTTAGTAGTACAATTATCTTTGCTATCTTGTGTTTAAATTTTTCTTTTCATTTCCTTTTCTTCTTTCTTACAACTCAGTTCTTTTCCTTTGAGAAGTTTCTTTCCCTTTCACTATATCTACTGTAACTTTTGCATCATATTTATTTTTTCAATTTCTTACACTAGGTAGACAATATGATATTTGCACATATGGGTTTTATTTATTTCACTTGTGAGTATGGTTTTGAGTTGCAGCATTTAACTATAAAGCCTCCAGTTTATCCTTTATTACTGAGTATAAAAAGACCACACCTTTTATGCACTGCCCAATTGATGGGCATTTTGCTAGTTTACAAGATTTAGGCATTACAAATTATGCTGCTCTAACATGGGTGCACATATCTCACTGAGTTATGATGCTTTTAATTCTGGGAAGATACCCAGAAGGGGAATAGCTGGGATAAATGGGACCTCTCATCCTAGTTTTTGGATTAGTCCTAGTTTGTGGTAGAATCTCCACAATGATTTCCATAGTGGTTGTACCAGTCTACACTCGCACCAACAGTGGAGAAGGGTTTTGTTTCCACCACAGCCCTGCCAGCATGTTATTGGTTGATTACTTGATGGTAGCCATTATTTCTGGAGTGAGATGATATCTCAGTGTTGTTTGAATGTATATTTCTTGAATGACCAATGATACTGAATATTGTTTTATATATTTTGTTTGTCATTTGTATTCATCTGAAAATTGTGTGTTCATCTCAGATGCCATTTTTGTATTGAGTCTTTGAATTTGGGGGGCCTGAGTTTTTCAATTCTTTATATATTCTAGATATCCTTTGAAGGACAGGTGGCAAACATATTTTCCCAATTGTAAGTTTTCTTTTCACTCTTGGTGATTTCATTGATGTGCAAAAACTTTTTAATAAGATGAGATTCTAGTTGTGAATACTTTAAAGTACTTTCTATGAGGTTTGGCTTTGGTTCATGAACATTCTGCCTACCCCTATATCCTTGAGATTTCTATCTACTTTGTCTTCTATTTGATTTAGTCTTTCTGCCTTTTGATTTTAGTGCATGGTGATAGGTATGGGCCTAGTTTAAGTCTTCAATATGTGGAAAGTCAGTTTTTCCAGCACCACTTATTAAAGAGGCTTTTTTCTAGTGAACTTGTTTGACCCCTTTGTCAAAGATCAGGTGGCTACATATGTTTGTAGTTGTGTCTATCCTGTATTCTGTTCCATTAATCCTCAGGTCTGTTTTGGTTTGTTTTGTTTTTTTGCCAGTACCATGCTGATTTTCTTATAGTAGCTTTGTATATATTTCAAGTCAAGGATTGTAATGCCTCTTGCCTTGCCTTTGTTGCCCAGAATGGCCTTTACTATTCTAGGTCTCTTGGGGTTCCAGATGAATTTTAGGAATGTGTTTTCCAAATCTGTGAGGTATACTAATGGTATTTTGATTAGGGTTGCATTAAATCTATATAACAGTTGTGAGTGTATGACCATTTTTACAATATTGGTTCTTCTTACGCATGAGCAAGGAATATCATTTCATTTTCTGAATTCCTCTTTGATGTCTTTTTTCAGAGTACTGTAATATTGAATATATAAATCTTTTACTTCCTTTGTTAGATTGATTCCTGAGTATTTCATTTCTTTGACGTTATTGTGAAGGGTGTTGTTTACTTAATTTCTCTCTCAGTGAGTTAGTTGTTTGTGTACAGGAATGTGATCAATTGACTTTTGAGTGTTGATGTACCCAGCCATGCTTCAGTATTTGCTTATTAAGTATAAAAGATTGTCCATGGAGTTTTTGGGATCTTCTATGTAAAATATCATGTCATTTGCAAATAATAATTTTTCTTTTTCCTTTCCTATCCTTATACCTTTTATTTCTCTCTTGTCTAACTTCTCTGGCTTATTTCCAGAACTATATTGAATAGAAGTAGTGATACTGGACAGATTTTAGATTGAAAGATTTCAGTGTTTTTTTTTTTTAATTTAGTATGCTGTTTGCTGTTGGTTTGTAAGAAATGTCTTTTATCAGATTGAGGTAATTCTGCAGGTTTTTTTTTTCAACCATGAATGAGTGTTTGAGTTTATCAGAAGCATTTTTGCATGTATTGAGATGTTCATGTAATTTTTGTGTTTTACTCTGTTAACATGGTGTATTGCATTTATTGATTTGCATACATTGAACTATCCCTGCATTCGTTGGATGAATCCCCCTTGATCATGATGTATAGTCTACTTGATGATTTGCTGAATTATATTTGCTAGCATTTTACTGAGGATTTTTGGATCTATGTTCATTAGGGAGATTGCCCTATAGCTCTCTTTTTTTGGTTGGATCATTCTCTGGATTTGGTATTAGAGCAATACTTGCCTCCAGGAATGTGTTAGGAAGAATTATTTCCCTTTCTATTTCATTAAAGTGTTTGAGGAATGTTGTTGTTAAACCTTCTTTAAATTTCTTGTAGAATTCAGCTGTGAATTCATAATGACCTGGGCTTTTATTTGTCGGTAAATTCTTAATTAGATTTTCAATTTCATTAACTGATATTGTGGTATTCAGGATTTTTATATCTTCTTGATGCAGTTTTATTAGTTCCTGTTTCCAGGAACCTGTCATTTCTTTTGTGATTTCCAGCCTATGAAAGTATAGATTTTCAAAATAAGTGGTGACTATCCTCTGAATTTGTATATCTGCAGTGATTTCACTCTTTTCATCTGTTATTGCATGAATTTGAGTTTTTTCTTCCTTTTTTGGATAAGGTTGGCAAGGACTATATCAGCTTTATCCATTCAAAGTACCAACTCTTCAATTCATTTATTCTTTGCATTGATTTTGTAGTCTCAGTTGCATTCATTTCTGATGTGATCTTTTTAATTTCCTCTTTTCTTAGGGCTTTGGGCTTGACTTACTCTTTTTCTTGAAGCTTGAAATACAGTATTAGGTTATTTGGGTTTATTGTATTTTCCTGATGTAAGAGTTTACTGCTATAAATTTCTCTCTGAAGACTGCTTTTATTGTGTTCCAAAGGTTCTGGTAAGTTGTATTTGCATTTTTCCATTGTAGATATTGTATAATTTACTCTTTAATTTACTCTATGACTTATTGGTTGTTTAGGGCAGTGTTGTGTAATTTCCATGTGTCAATGGAATTTTTGTGGTTCCTTTGTCATTAATTTCCAATTTTATTGCCTATGTTTAGGTAATATGCATGGGATAATTTCAGTTCCTTTCCACTTACTCACACATGTTCCATGGGCTAGTATGTGGTTTATTTTATAGAACATGCCATGTCCAGCTGAGATATGTATTCTGCTGATGTTGAGTGTTACACTCAATAAATGTCTACTAAATGCATTTGTTCACAAGTTTTGTTCAGTTCTGTTATTTGCTTTTTTTTTTGTCCAGTTGATCTATCTCTTTATGACAGTGAAGTGCTGAGGTCCCCTATTATAATTGTGTTGTGCTTATTTGATTTTTTATGTCTATTATTTGCTTATATAGTTGGGTACTCCTGTATTTGATACATACATAATTGATCGTTATCTGTTGCTCTTGAAGTTTTCTCCTGAAAAGTATGTATCCCTTTTGATAATTCTTGATTTGAAGTTTACATTATCTAAAAAGAGACTAGCTACTGCTGCTTTTTTCTGGGATCCTGTCACATGGAGTGTTGTTTTCCATCCTTTGACTTTGTGAATTTCCTTTTGAGTTAAATATGTTTCTCGTACACAACATATTGTTGAATTTTGTGTCTTAATCCATTCTGCCAGTCTGTTTCATTTGATTGGTGAATGGAGGCCATTTACTAGATGGTTATAACTGATATGTATTGAATTTCTCATCTTATATTCCTGTTGTTGATTCCCTACTTTTTGTTCTTGTTTATGTGCTTCCCCAGCTTATGTGCTTCTTGTTTATGTGGTTTCTTTCTGTTGTTCTTGTAATTATGGCCATTTTTTTAAATCACCTTCTAGAGTGTCTTTTAGTACTCTTTGTAGGGCTGGTTTGGTGGTCATGAATTTTTTGTTATTCATTGTTGTGGTAATATCAATCTTGGAACAGTTTTGAAAGGTACATCAATATGCATTGGAAGTCATTTTCTTTCAAAACTTAAAATACTTCACTCCAAACTCTTTGTAACTTGAGAGTTTGTGTTGAGAAGAAGCCTGCCATGATTCTGATGGGCTTTGCTTTGTAGGTGTTCTGTTTCTTTTCTCTGAGAGCTTTTAATATTCTCTTCTTGTGCTGAATTTCTGGAATGTTATAATGTCTGTGTAGATTTATTTTGAGTATGGCAAATTAGAGTTGTACATACCTCACTTATTTGCATGTCAGTTTCTTTCCCCATGGTTTGAAAATTTTCTCCTATTATTTCTGTAAAGTCTTTTTATGTCATTTGTTTTGACTCTTGCTTTTTTGTTGATGCCTATTTTATATTATTATTATTATTATTTACATCACCTTGGAGCAATTGAATTGCTGTTTCCTGGTTTCTTGTTGTTTTTAAGAGATCTTTCCTTTGGTGATCACTAGCTTTGATCCTGTCTTCAACATCTGAGAGTCTGTCTTTGATTAATTCAAGCAGTTTTCCCAGTTTTCAATTAAATTTTAATTTCCTGAATATCTATTTGAATCTGTTTCATGCATTGTAATTGTTTCCTATATTATTCATTCAAGGTTTCCATAATTTTCTATGTTCCTCTATTTTCTACCTGTATCTTCTTTAGACATGCTGAGCAATTCTTCCATAATGATTGCCATTTTTTTCTGATTTCCTGTACAGCCTCATGGAGTTTTTTCTTTCCTTCAGTTGCTATCATTTCAGAAATTTCAGGTGTATGAATTCCAAATTCTTCCATGTCTATGCCTCCTGGGCTTGCTCTGGGTGAGCTGGAGGTCTGAGGTTATATTTTGCACCTTGGTTTTGTCATTTTGATGGGTTTCTCCAGATGAACTGATTGTGTCCAAGGCACTTCCTGTACTGATTTGATTGTTCTGTGATGTAGTTGATTGGCTGTCCACAGTGCAGTGGAGTGGGGCAGACATTTGGGTTCTGAACCAGGGTTCTCATGCTGATGGAAAAATGGTGGGGCTTATGCCCTCACTCAGCTTACCAGTGCCCACTATGATGTCAGAGGTTCTCTTTGCAGTGCTTTTCTGTACTGTTCTTCTTTCTGGGTCACTCCTCTAATGGCACCTGGGCACTGTTCTGGGCTGTGTGGGACTTGGTTCTTCTAGGACCTGTGCGATTGCCTGGGTTCTCCCCCAGTGGATGGCACCAAGGCACTGCATTGAGCTGGGTGGAGCTCGGATTCTTCAGGACCCACACGGCTAGCTGGGGCACACCCCTGAATAATGGTGCTGAGGCACTGCACAGGGCTGGTTAGATCTGGGATCTTCCAGGACTATATGGTTGGCTGGGGCACTCCTCCAGTGGTCCCAGGTTGTCAGGCTGGGCTGGGCAGAGTGGGGTTCAGATCCTCCAGGTTCTCATCCATGTGGCCAACTAGAGTGATACCCTGATGGATGGTTCTGGAGTGCTGCCCTGGGCTGGTTGGGGCTCTCTCCTAATGGTACCTCTGGTATCTGCATCTGGTCAGGGCACTTTCTTGATAGATGGTGCTCACGCAGAAAGGTTTTGCTAGTAAAAGCTTATATTTCCTGTGATAGTGTCCTCTGTGTTGGCATATGTGCCTGGTGACCATGGTGTATTTTCCAGACTAAATGCTCAGTCTTCAGGTTTTATGGCAGTGTTGACACTTTTTGATAAGTGGTTTTGGGTTGCAATTTGGACATCCTCTAAAAAGGTTGCCATCACTGAGCTAGACCAGGGAGTCTGACTTCTCTTGTGCTTCCTACAAGATTATGATGTCAGAGACTAAGAGTATATGGATCAGTTTGGATACTGAAGAGCTGTGTGCACTGAGCTCTCAAAGCTGCACCAGTGTACATTATCAGTGTGTATCTTTAACCCATCTAGGTGCAGGTCCAAGCCCAATAGACTCCATGCCTGTGTTCCCAAGTACATTAATCTTCATTATGAGAATGTAGACTGAGATAGATATATATCATCAAATAACAATATTTTTTAATGTCATTAATACACTTTTAACAAATTCTAATGATTTACATGCTTTTTACAAAACTTTGGACAAACACTTTTACCTCCTTTAAGTGCCCTGTATCTCTAGAGATGAGTGTGGTTCTCTTTATTTCCAAATGAAGACAATCAGCACAGAGATAGGAGTCCTTTACACATGCTACACAGTGAAAGATATGTGACTTAGACTTTGGTCTATTGTCTCTAGTCTTAGAGTTCTTGTCCCCTGAAGGAGTATTTGTCTTTCTATTGTCAAACTTGATTGAGTACAGATGAATGAGCTGAGGCAAAAAACATCATTTCATTTTTGCGATTCAGGAAGTTCACCTGTGAAGCAGGTTAGAGCATGTGGTTTACAGGGGAATTTATGATTTTAGAACTGTGGATTCTAGAATTTTCTAGGAATAAAAATTAGTAGAATTTTACAACAAAGTGAAAATCAGAGATATGAGATTTTTTAATATGTGAAAAGTGATTGCACATAAAGCTATCATGGAATGATTAGTACCAGGCACAAGGAGTATTTCTCATTTAATAGCATTTAGTAAGAGAATGTAGTTGATAGTAACTATTTTTTTTAATTGGGAAAACAAATGTAGGCAGTAATATAGTGTAACTAATCATGGACTGGATTTCATAACTCAGTTACTGTCCATGCACAAATCAGAAATTTTCACAGAAGTATAGGATTTTGACTGAATTTTTGTGATAGGAAATTGATAATTAAGATGTAGTCCAATACGTAGGCAATGTGGTTTATCATTTAAAGTGTTATTGCTGAATCCAGGGACTTCCTACAAATACATTAAATGTATTTTGTAGTAAACATGAATATGTGTAATAATGTTACATACATTTTCAAGAAGATTTATACATAAATCAGTACTATGGAATTTTAACAAAATATACAACAAATTTTGACAGTATTTGTATTTGAGGAACAGGTATATAGAAGACTCAGAAGACTATACTCTGTATCCATATAGAATCTATGGGTACAAAACCCTCAAATTTTATTGGAAATATTGAAATTTCCATAAAATGAGTTCTGAAGAGAACATTAAGTATAAATGTAACATAGTTAATGTTTTTTGTTTCATTATATTTTTATGTTTTGAATTTTATGAGTAGTTAATTAAAATATATAGCAGCAGATACAACATTGAAAGACATTCACTCAGAGAAGATAGGTACCTTGGGGATGACAGTAAGACTGACTTCATGATGGTATTGGAAAAGAGCTTATAACCTAAGGCAGGGCAAAAAACTAAGGAATGGTAAGTCAATGGAAAATTTACCTGCACTAAAATCCAGAATTTAGGGGAAGTGTGAAGGGAAAACTGGACCATCCTTGTATCCTGTGTGACTGCTTTGGGCAAATACTGTATCAGCTATGTGAAGGTTTTATCTGTTTCTGTTGTATTGTGGTTGTTGTAGTTTTTCCTCATTTCCTTGTTTGATTTGAATCATCTTAATTGATCCCATAAAGAATTTTATAGAATTCATAACAAATGATCAATGTGAAGAGAGGCCTTCAAAACAAGAAGAGAGCAGGAAAATTTTATCCAGCAGCTACTGAATGATGCAAAGATAATTCTATGGCTAATTTGAATTGGAGAGAAGTAGAGGCCAGCACACATGGAGTTAAAAGTCTGTTCACACATAAAATACTAGGAAACTTTCCAAGTATGAAGAAAAACTTCAATTTGGAGGAAACTGAAACTTGCAGAATGCCAAATAACTATGATAAAGAAATGTCCCATAACACATCATAGTCAAAATATCACATGTTCAATAAAAAGAATCTTAAAGCGTGTCAGAGAATAGCAAAACATCACTTATAAGAGTAAATGCATTAGGGTGAGAGCAGATATGAACACAGCTGTAAAGGCTAGAAGACCATGGAGTGAAATGTTTCAAACCTTAACACAACTTCCAACAAGACTAATAAATACATCCTGCAAAACTGTCAAAATTAATAGAAAACCAGGACATTTCATAACAACACTTTAAAGGTACATAAACACCAAGCCAACATTTAAAAGTAATCAAAAATATCCTTAAAGAAAATGAAGCCAAATAAGTCAAAAGATCAGATAGAACTAATCAAGGTGAACAGTTAACAAAAGAAAAATAAAAATTCAATGACAGCAAAAGAATACAGTGACAGGGATAAGTCAACACTTTTAAATAATAATGTAGATGACTTTAACTTGCAAAGGATGTGGATTGGCATACTGCATCAAAAAATGGAATCCAATGATCTGTTGCATTCAAGAAACTCATCCAAAAAATTGATAGACTAAAAATTAAAGGACAATACACTAAACTCAAATAATATTCCATGTACCAGAACCCTGAAAGCAAGAGAGGTAGCAGTTTTATCCTCAGACAAACTATACTTCAAGCTAAAACTAGTCAAAAAGGCCAAAGAACATTACTATATATTAAGTTAGGGATTTTTGTGTGTGTGTGTGTGCTGATGATTGAACTCATGGTTATGTGCTTGCAAAGCAGGCACATATGATGTTGAGCTAAATCCCCAGCCCAGGGGAAAATTTGATAGGAAGAGAGAAAATCAAACACCAATATAATCATAGTGGGAATATTTAAACCCCTTTTTCACAGCAACAGAACTACTAGCCAAAAAATTATGAAAAAAATATCTTACCTGAACACACCTTTGAGCAAATGACTTAATAGGTATCTATGGAGTTTTCTACACATACCACAACAGAATTCACATACTTCTCAGTTGTGCTTATTTTCATAATATACCACATATTAATCATAAATCTTGCTTACATAAATACAAAAATTTGAAAATTATTTCCATGTATACTATCAGGTCATAGCACAATGAAACTAGAAATCAATTATAAAAGGAACCACAGAAATTTCACTAACTCCTGGACATTAAATAGCATGCTCCTCAACACTCAATAGGTCACAAGTCAAGGAGGAAATTAACCCCTAGAATCAAATGATTTTGCTAATACAATATACCACAATATATGGAAAACAATGCAGTTCTACAAGGGAAAGTTACTACAGTGTTGCTTGTATTATAAAAGCAGCAAAATCAAATAATCTACCTAATGATGTACCAAAACCACTAGGACAACAACTGCCTAAACGCCAACCTAGTAGAGGAAGGGAAATTATAAGGATTAGAGCAGAAATTAATGAAACTGAAACTAAAAGTAATAAGGGGTCAATCAATTGAATAGCTGATTCTCTGAAAAACAAAATAGGCAAACCCTTGGTCCAACTTACAAAAACAAGAAAAGGCTCACATCGATGGAATTAAAAGTTAAAGAGATAAAATCACAATGTTTATAATAGAATCCAGGTTATTAACAACTACTGTGAATAAAATATTCTCCAACAAATTAGAAATATTGCAGAAATAGGTTTCTAGATATATATGAATTATAAAAACTAAACCAAGAGGGCTGGGGATTTAGCTCAGTGGCACAAGCACTTGTATGGCAAGTGTGAGGTTATAAATTCAATCCCCAGTACAAAACAAAAACAAAACCACCAACACAAAAACTAAACCAAGAAAACATGAAAGCACTGAACAATCCAATAATAAGGAGTACAAGCAGTAACAAGAATCCTACCAATTAAGAAAAAAACAGGACCTGATTCATTCACTGTTGAATTCTACAAGACATCTAGGGAGGATATGATATTAGTACATTCAGATTATTTAATGAATTTGTAAGAGAAATACTTCCAACTTCCTCCCTAGAATTTAGTATCATAATGACTCCAAAACTAGACCAAGACCCATTAAAAATGTAAAACCATAGAAAAGTCTCCTTAGTTTAGATTGGTGCAAATGTCCTCAACAAGATACTGGCAAATAATGCAACAAATCAAAAAAGTTCATACACTATAACTAGGTTTCATTCAAGGGAGTGTAGTGTACCACATAAACAGAAGGAAGGACAATACATGATTATCCCAACAGATGCAGAACCTTTTGACAAAACAACACCCATATATGATAAAAATCCCTGAAGAAAATAGGTATAGGGGGATTCTATCTCGATCTGATTAAAATCATAAGAAAGCTACTGTCAATATCATATTAAATGGGAAAAAACTGAAAGCTTTTCTTTTAGAATCAGAATAGAAGAAGCATATCCATTACAGTCACTCCTGTTCACTATAGTACTCAAAACAGCTAGAGAAATTGGGAAAGAGAAAGAAATGAAGGGGTACATATAGGGAAGGGAGAAATCAAATGATCATTATTTGGAAATGAGGTGCTACTTTACACAGAACACCCAAAAGTCCCACAAAATGACTCCTAGAATTAATAATCTAATTCAGCAATGTAGGAGGATACAAAATCAATACAAAAAATCAATAGTGTTTTTGTATACCAATAATAAACACACCAAGAAAGAAATTAGGAAAAGCATACCATCCACAATAACAGCAAGAAAATTCCAAAGAATTAACAACAAAAGACCTCTTTAAGAAAAAATACTATACTGTAAAAAAGGTGCTCAAACAGGACATTAGAGAATAGACATTCCTTGTACCATGCTAGGAAGAGCCAACATTATCAAAATGGCCATATTCCCCAAGTTGATATATAAATTTAACTCAATTCCAACAAAAATACCAACACTTTCTCATAAAGCTAGAGAAAATAACACTAAAGTTCATATAGAGGGAGAAGAGACTAAACATAACAAAAGCAACCAAGGGTAATAAACAAAATAGACATGATAATCCTGGATTTCAAGTTAGACTAGAAAGTTAGTGGTAAAAGCACCAAGGTACTGGCACAAAAAGAAACACACAGACCAATTAAATAGAATAGAAGATGCAGAAACAACCACATACACATTCAGCCATCTGATCTTTGACAAAGTGGCCAAAAACATGCCCTGGAGGAAGACCAGCCTTGTTAGTGTGCTGCTAAATGCTGGAAAGCTGGCTATTCATATGCAGAAAATTGAAAGAAGACACATCTCTCTCACCACATACTAAACTAAAAAATGATCAAAGATCTAAGTACTAAAACAGAAATAATTAACCTGCTGAAAGATAAAATGAATAAAGCTCTTGAAGTTATAGGCATAGGCAAGAATTTTTTAAACAGAGCCCAATTGTACAAGAAATAGCACTAAGAATCAACATATGGGATTTTATCAAATAGTTTGTCCTTAGCAATGGAAGCAGGCCATATAGAGGTGACTACCCTAAACTGGTTTTCAGTTTAATTAGTGAGCCTGCATGATAGCTAGTGGGTGGCATTATGCTTTTCACCAGTGGCCATAGTTGAGCCCAGAGAGGGTGGGCTGTGAGACTGGGGCTAAGGTGTGAGACAATGTTTCTGCTGAGGCCTGTGTGACTCCAGAGAAAATTACTTCCCAGAATTGGCACAAAGCAAGTTACTCATTAACTACAACCTGAATTTGGTTGTTCTATCTTATTCACAAAAATGCTTTGTTTCCTCTTATACAAGCCTTGCCTGTCTAACCTCTTGTAGCACATCCAGCCTCAATCCCCTCACCATTTTCCTCACTGCAAATGTGATCATTAAATACCAAGGTTCTGCTGCCTCGTGGTCTTTTGTTTTCCAGTTCCCCATCACACTACTATTTTGTCTCTTGTCCTTTCTTTTTGCCACATATCTTAACACCCAGCAGGATATTGGGACCCACTGAGGGGTAGAAGGGGGGTTGTCTTAATAGGTTCTTGGTTTTGGTATCTTTTTGCTTAAGCTTTTGGATTCCCATTTGTATAATTTGCCTTACAATTTCCTTACTTCTAGGATGTGGAATTTCTAACTTCTTCTGTGACCTTTTTCAACTTGTGAATCTTGCCTGTTCTAATGCTTTTATCAATAACCTAGTTATTTATTGTCCTGATGCCATATTTGCTTTTCTTCATGGCTTAAGAATTGAAATTGGTTTTCCATCATGAGCATCTCATTTTCAGGTAAAAAGAAATGACCTTTACAAGTTTGTGTCTTATCTGTCAGTTTTTTGTTCATTTATTTATTTTTTTGAAACAAGCTATGGAATGTACCATTTTTCAGGTTGCCCTCTTCTCCCAGGAAGGGTGCAATGGCCTCAGGGATTTACACTTTAGTCACTACTATGCAGAAGCCATTCATCCATGGTCTGAGATCCAGGGATGGTAAAACCACTATGAGAAGGCTCCACAGCAGAACAATCTAATCTCATGACCTGTGCCATCCATCTGGAATATACATTACAAAAGAAACACATTAAATATCTAGATGTATGGCATGTCTCCTTCACTATTTTTGTTGTTTAAGGGTTTAAATTCTTCCTAATGTTTCACATATGATATTATAATGTGCTAAATAGGATTTTAGTAAGGAAGTCCTGGGGGAAATTTAATTCATGGACAAATATTAAGTTTGAGTACACAGATAGTTTTGGGGAATGGATGGTCTCATGGCTGCACAACAGTTTGCACACATTCAATGTCCCTGACATATGCAACTGCAAATGATTAAATGGTAGTCTTTGGTATGTGTATTTTAAGAAAATAAGCATTGGAAATGAAATGCAGCTGGATCTTATTTTAACAAGAAATAAACAAAATGAATATTACACATAAGCTTCCTTATTGCTAGATGAAGAGCTCAAAAAACTTAAAGGGACATTTAATTTGTCTTCCTCTTTTGTTAATGTAAGAAGTCCTTAGAGAGATGAAGAACATGTACCAATTTTGTTAATTAGGAGCTCTGTGTATGGAACCTCTAATTTCTCATAACAGTAAATGATCAACTTGTGCCTCCAGACCTTTGCCTTGGTGGTTCTAGCAGGCTGTATGCTTTGTACCTTCTCCTCTGTGGTTTTCTGAACCAGGAGTTCCTATTGCACATTGTATTCAGACTAATTCTGAGGGCAACTATGAAGCCTTAACAAGGAATTTGACAAAGAAGGGGCCTTGGATCTTAGCTCTTAATCATGACCCAGCAGAAATGCAACCTAACCCAGTAAGTACTGACTGATATAATGGATAGAGGAAGAATGATCTGAAACATTGTTCTGCATTTTAAGACAGTTATCAAATGTGCATTTTGCATAGCCAGTTCTGAAGTTTCAGGTAATTGGATTGCAAAATTGTTTTAGATTATGGTGGGTTTTCTCAAAAAATCTGATTCAGCCTTTAGCTTTCCTTCCATGCAGGTTCAATTTCCCACACATCTCACACATAATAAGAAAAAAGGGGACCTTCCAATCTGTATCAAAAACATTGTAAAATCTTTTAAAGATGTGTGGGTGCCATCTACAGGTAAAAAATGAGGCAGGGGGTATCAGTAAATATAATATCAAGAAGTCTTGTTAAAGACTTCCTAAATGTGAGACTCTCAGCTATGTGTTTGATCATGTAATTTCTTTTACATGTTTTTTTCTAGGCATACATGCCTTTATAACTATTATTATTTTTAAGAAATGTAAGAATCACATAGAAAGATAGAAGACCTTTATTCCAAGGATGTGGAGATAAATCCATGACCATAGACAGCCTGGCTTCCTCTAACCTGCACATGTGGGTTAGGGTACTCATATGACCTCTGACCTGGGTGAATCTTAGGGCGGGCACAGGTAATGCACAGGTTATTGATTGGGGCTATTTTTGCCACTGGGAAAGGTGACTACAGTTTGGTCCCACCCCTTGGTCCTGCCTCCCACTGCAGCTTTCCAGGGCACAACTGTTTTATATGTCTACATATAATTCATCTTTATGCTTTTTACTTCCCTTCCTCCCCCTTCACAGAACCACTTCTCATCTCCACAAAATTTATTTCACAGCTGGGGATTTAGCTCAGTGGCAAAAACACCTGCCTGGCAAGTGTGAGGTCATGAGTTTGATCCCCAGTACTACAAAAAGAAAAAAAAATATTTCATTTTTTATTGTATGCCTTTTATTTTGTCTTTAAATTATTTATACTTTGTTTCTCATATAAGAGAAACCATGTGATATAACCTGTGTTTTATTTATTTCACTTAGCATTATAGACTCAAGTTGTATTGATTTATCTACAAATAATTCAAATTTATTTTTCTTTTATTATGTTGCTTAGTAGAAAAAAATAAAGCCACATTTTAATTGAGTTGTCTGATTTTAACCAAAGAAATTCTTGTTGGTTGACTCTTGACAGTTTTGTTGACAGCATGACTAATTCATTTCACTTCCTTGCTTACATAAGTATCTTCTGTGGGGGCTCAGGAATATCCCAGTGGTTGATACCTGATGCATGACCTGTAGGTAGGAATCCATATATCACAAGCAGCGACCACAAAAAGGTAAGCACACAGTAACTCATTGAATACATATTTCACTTCTGCCTGCTTTAAAGTATATCTTTGCAGCTGAACACATCCTCTTCCATTCTTGTAATCCATTTGCTTCATCTCTAAAGGAGTAAAATATCAAGTCTTGGCTTAATTCCCAGTTAGTTTAGTTAGTTTAGGTTAGTTAGTTTAGTTTAACCTGCAAAGAGGATAAAATTGTAAAAGATTTATGGGTTTTCACTAAAAACTTTCTGAAGTTTAAAAAACAATAAAAAAACTTTAGGGTTCCAGATCTAGAGACTGACTTATTTTATTTTATGGAAAAAGTAAAACAAACTTTGATTACAAAAAACAGAATAACAATAGTTAATATATTACATGTTATCATTAAAGTACTTTCTCAGGATAAAATGTATGGGCATAAAAATTTTTCCTGTTGATATTAGCACAAACCTTCACTTTTAATGATCTATGAGACATTAGTAATATAATTAACTTGCATTTTCCTCCCTTTCTCCTACTGTCCCACTTCACCCATCCTAGTTCCCTTTTCCTTTGCAAAAATTTCTTCCCATTTCACAGTCTATTGTATATTTTAGGATTTATTTACCATTCCAGTTTCACATAGACCATATGAATTGTATACATGTGAGTCTGATTTACTTTACTTATGAGTATAGCCTCAATTTGTATCGATTTACCTATAAAATTCTCAAGTTTAGTCTTATGGTTGAGTAGTACTCCGTTATGTAAAAATACCACAGCTTCTTTTTTTGCCTGTTCCTTGGTTGATGGGCATTTGGGTTATTTCCAAGATTTAGCTATTACAAATTATGCTGCTATAAACAAGGGTGCACATATGTTACTATGCTATGATGTTTTTAATTCTTCTGAGAAAATATCAAGTACAGAAATAGCTGGGTGGAATGGAACCTCTAATCCTAGTTTTGTGAGGAATCTCCACACTGATTTCTATAGTGGTTTCACCAGTCTACACTCCTACAAATAGTGAAGTGTTTCTTTTTCCCCACAGCTCCACCAGCATTTGTTGTTGGTTGATGTTGGTTGATGTTGTTGGTTCTTGATGATAGCCATTATTTCTGTGGAAGGGTGGAATATTGGTGTTGTTTTAGTTTGACAAATTAATTTTTAATTGTGCTAGCTCCACTTATTTTTTATCTGACATAGGGAAGATTACTAACACTTTTGTGCCTCACCCTTGTCTTGCAAGTGGGTTTTTAGTTGATACAACTGCATTGAGTTAGGATACAGAAGTAAAGCATGATCTCTGTATAATTAACAGGTGGGAAGTGTATCAAATAATGTAAAATGACATTTAAACACTGTCAATAATAAAAAATTTAGTTATACAACTAAAATACTTTATAACCTGGAATTACTGTTTTATTATTGCATAGAGATATTCATTTTTCGTCCTTATGTACCTATGTTCTGTATTAGATGAGGAATGACTTTTTATTTTTGATAGCTTGTATGTGCTTTCCACTAAAGAAACATCGCAAATACTATATATAAGTACTGAATAGATCTTTGCTTGATTCAGAGAAAAATTCATAATAACTGTGACTTTAACATATTTTTTGTGTTCTTGTACATTCTTTCAACCCTTTCAGGAATTTCTCCCAAACTGGAGACAAAATAAAATATCTCTTGTCTTTCTTTCTATGCCATAGACAGGTGAAGCTTTTATTTGTAGACCACAGTAGAGATTTTTATGGGTCAAAACTAAGAATGTACATATATAGAAGGTAACAGCTAATCCTTACTGTTGGTAACCACAAAGATCCCAAAACTTCTGGGCAATCCTGCCAAGCATACAGTAGAATTAGTGCTGGAGACAGGGCTGATGTTGGCCTCCAGATGTGGACCCTGGGCCAGAGGCTTCTGTCAGTACTTTCTGTATTTCTCTTGGTGCCCCACCCACTCTTTACACTGTTTGACTCTGCGTCTCTTTCCCAGTTGCTGGGCCACCCTCAGAGACAGGGCAGCTCTACAGTCCTTGCATGGTCTCCTGTGCTCCCCTTCCACTGGCATGTGTTTGTCTTCTCAGGTTACTTGTTGCAGAATGTGGTGGGACGCTGTGCTGTGTGCTGACTCTTTGCTCCTGCAGTTACTGTCCAAGGCTGATTGGTCCCAACTTTTACTCTTCTGCTGAGGGTGGAGTGCTAACGTCCACCTTATTGCCATTCTGTGGTGCACTGCTGCTTAAGCCCTGCATCTATCAAACTACGGGTAGCAGGGTTGGAGGATCACCTGTTCCACTCTGTTTTCACTGGTGTTTCTTCTGCCACCACAACTGCCTGTGCTGTGGTCTGTAACCTCTTGTTGCTGGCAAGGTTGGGTGGTGTGCTATGGGCTGAGTTTCTCCTACTGCCATTGGCATGGGGACAGCTCCTGGCTGCTAAGTCCTGTGGCACAAGGCTGGTTAAGTCCATGTCTCTCTAGGCACTGGTGATGGAGCAGGAGGAGTTGTGCTGGTCCATTCAATATGCACCCCTGGACTCTTAAATCTTGTCTCTAGAGCTTCCACTTAGCTCTCTCATCTAAGGAAGGAAAGGGAAAGGAAGTGAAGGGAAGGGAAGGGTAGGGAAGAGTAGGGAAGGAAGAGAAGAAAAGAGAAAGCAAAGGAAGGGAAGGGAAAGGATGGGAAGTGAAGGAAAGGAAAGGGAAGGGAAGGGAGGAGGGAAGAGTAAGGAAGGGAAGGGAAGGGAAGGGAAAGGAAGGGAAGGGAAAATAAGGGAAAAAAGAGAAAGGAAAGGAAGGGAAGAGAAGGGAAAGGAAGAGAAGGGAAGAGAAGGGAAGAAAAGAGAAAGGAAAGGAAG
>PVJX010013230.1:0-47996 GCA_004027295.1 Dolichotis patagonum
TTCTTTTATTTTTCCCTTTGGAATTCTGTATTGTTGCTACCATTTTTCTGTTTTGTCTGGTTGTTTTTTTTTCTCTTTAAATAAAATTTTAAAACAATGTAAACTTTCATGGTCATTTTGATTTTGAGGAAGAGCCAGGAGTTGCACAGTGCCAGATCCAGTGAATAAAGTGGATGAGGACACACTGTTAATATTTTTGCAAGCCTGCCTTTAGGTTTGATGGCACTTAGTAGTAACATTCAAAGAGAACTTCCAGAACTGCTTCAGAAAGTGGCAAGAATAATGGGAATAAGTATGTCTGAAGCAATGGGAAGTGTTTGGAGGGGAATTAATGGCAATGTGGCTTTTATTGTAATACAGTTAAGAAAAATGTAAATACTCACACTGTGTATTTTGATCACAACTAATAAATCACTTGAGAAGTATAACAGTTTTAAAATATGATGGTCATGGTAAATGTCAACTAGTGATGTGTACCTATTTGAAGCATTTCTTACAAAGACAGGACAGCTTTTTAAAGTTATGATTGACAATGGCTTCTTTTAGGATTTTCTGGAGAAAGATAGGGATCCCTGAACTCTGGGTGTGGAGGAAGTCTTGTGTGTGAACTGAACATGCCTCTACATTGGATTGCATAGGCAATGCTTTATTCATGATTTGGAACAGACATAATCTGCATTAAACATGGGATCTGCAAGAAGGTTGAGTGTAGGACTGTCATGAAATAAGTTGTTTGTTAATGTAAATTTATATGGCAGTTCCAAATTTTTCTGATTTGGGATATGGTTACTACTTGATTTTACCTATAAATGCATGGAACAAATATTATTGGGTAACTCACTGGACTAGACAGAATAAAACAGGCACATTAAATATGTTAATGTGAAGGTGAGGATAAAGAAGCCAAACCCTGAGCCAGAGGTACTTCCACAAAAATTTTCATTCCACTCTCAAGGCACTTAAAGGTTCTGAAAAAGACAACAATGAAGGAAAATCAGAGGATGTGAAGAGGTCAGCCTGCAACTGAACTGAGTACCAAGACCCAAATCAATGGTGGCGCCTGCTCACACGGAAAGAGGTTACATGTGTAACCTCTCATATTAGGAACTGGATGTTTTAGTGATTAGTGGTTAGCCCTTCAAACCTGAAAAAGTGGCTGGATATTGGGTGGAGATACAAGCAGTGGTATGCTAGAGCTAGCTTGTGTTTGTGAGAGCCAGTTATTCAATTTTCAGGAATATTGTTAGCCAGTTATTAAATCATGAATAGCTCCAATAGCAGGTTATACTTCCTTTTCCTCAGACAGCCAGTTGATAAAGTTTATTAGCACACTACTGGGTATGAAGTTTCTTGATTACACAAAGATAAACCTATAATTAGAGTTCTTCTGGGCTCTGATTCTAGACCTGACTCTAGACCTGGATTTTGCCTCCAGTTGTCTGGTTTCTTAATCCTGTTCATACCTCAGAATGACTAGGTTCTTAAATGTCTGGTGGAATGTTATGGCTTGTGTCTAGATGTCTGCCCCTACCCCAAAGCTGCAGGCAGTCATAAAGGATGATTTTCCGAGGTGCCTGGATCTAGAGTGCGTGATGCTGGGATCAAGAGTGTGTGATTACTAAAACAGCCTACTGATTGGTTTAGCATAGTTCTAAGGATTAGGATTATAGGTGTGAATGCTACACCAACCCTTAGACGGTTAGCCTGCATAAAATGTAAGAGACAGAAAGAAGCTTGCCACTAATTACTTATAGTTTGCTTGCTTGCTTGCTTTTGCTGTCTTCTGCCTGCCATAAACTATTTCTCCTTTGTGATGCTCCTCTGCCATGCCACACTGCCTTGGAGCCAGCCAGCTATGAACTGAAACCTCTATAAACTGTGAGCCAAAATAAGCCTTTCTTCCCTTAACTTTGGGTGTTGGGCATTTTGTCTCAGCAATGAGAAAAATGACTAAGACATGGACCAAGATCTTTATCTACATTTACCATGCCTGTTGACTTTGTTCCTCAGTGTCCTTAACCAGTTTTTAGTCTTCCCTTGGTGATCTTATTCAGTTGGAGAATTGAACTAATTCTTAACTTACCAGCCTTTAGTTCTGAGTCTCTAATACCTATAGTATCTTAGATAATTAAATAAGAATATGTTCAGTATCTGTGTATAGCTCAGAGAATATCCCTAATTATAGTGGACACTGCTGGTCCTCCATTTCCTTTGGCACTATTTTCATATGTGCCAACAGCATCTATTACTATTACATGCAGTTCTTTCTGAGGGCTTTTCTTCAGGTCATAGATGAGGCAGATGGGAGATGTAAGTGAATTAATGAGGAATTAATGGTGGTGAGATAATAAAGAGTTCTTCCAGTACTCTGGGGGGCTGAGGCAGGAAAATTGCAAGCCCCAGCCCAGCTTTGGCAACTAAGTGAAACCCCATCTCAAAATAAAAATAGTGTTGGGGATGTAGCTCAGTGTAAGGCTCTGAGTTCAATCCCCAGAACAACAACAACAACAACCAACAACAAAATTCTCATCTAATATCTGATAGCAATTGAAGTTAAATACCGTAGCTATCTCAGATGAAACAACTCAGAAATATGATCCATAATCATTTCTAAGGGATTGACAATCAGATCGAGCCTCTAGAAATAATCTGTTCATTAACACATCCTTATTGTTTTATTTCTCTTCCCTGTATTACTTTCTCTCTGCCCTGCAGGTACTTTTGGGATCATCTCCTAAATAAATCACTTGCATATACATCTTTTGTCTGACTCTGATTCTGGGAAAGATTCAGCCAGAGACACTCATTTATCTTATTGTTATGCCAGTAACAGATTACAAGGCATTTGTGAATCAAATTCTGAAAAATGATTGAGATATAATACCTGAATAAGAAGATTCTTGGCTGGTCAATCAACACATTTGTGAAGCTCAGTGGTTACTTTTGTTTTGTTTTGTTTTGTTTGTTGGTATTGGGCATCAAATTCAGGTTTACTCTACTACCGACCTACATCCCTAGCCCTTTTTATTTTTTATTTTGAGATGGGGTCTTACTAACTTGCCCAAGTGGGATTCAAACTTGTGATCTTCTTGCTTCAGATTCTTTCAGTGCTTGGATTACATGTGTGTGCCACTGAACGTGGCTCTGCTTTAGTTTTAACACTGTGTGATGGCCAAACATTTTGCAGTGGTGTTGACTTGTGTTTTTCCTTTGCCATGATCAAAGTAATGCAAAAGAGACACACACTACTTTAATCCCGTGCTTTTAAAATATATGTAAATAAATGCAAAATAAGGTGTCTATTTACTAAACACTGCCTTTGATTGTGTGACATTACACAGTGTGTCACAATGTTTCAGATTGTAATTGTGTCCTTTAGATGTTGGTGCATCAGTTCATAACTTTTATGATAGAATTCACATGGAAGATGCATCAGCTAGCCTTTAGTGAAAGCCAGAAATACTTACAATTGCAAAGTTTGTATAGGAATTTGTGGTGGATTGACAACTGGTGGTCAACTTGTTAACATTCAGCTGAACTGAATCATGGTGGTGCTGGGTGCCTATGGCCCATCTGAGGATTGTTGCCAACAACATTAAAAGAACAACTGGAGAGGAAGAAGTGGTGTTGGTTCTCCTGAAAGAGCTTGTTGAGCTTCTTTCCTGATATGAACTTGCTTGTTCTCATCCTCAGAGGAGCTCGGGACCTTGTTGTCACTGAAAATGGCTGTAGTTCACTATCGGGGAGCTCTGGTCCTTACTTTGAGCATCACTTTCTGGCTCCAGAGGGGAAGGTAGTGTGCTGTTCAGTCTCCTGGAGAAGCTTGTCATGATGGCTTCCTGATATGAACTCCGCTGTTCTCATCATTACAGGAGCTTGGCACTTTGTTGTCACTGAAGATGGCTGTGGTACTTTTCAGGGGAGTCCTTACTTTGAGCATCACTTCATTGGCTCCAGTGCCTTAGCCTACTGGCACAGATCCTTTATCCTTCTGGCACAGACTTTATAGCTTCCACTGCTGACCTTTGGGCTTTTCTAGCCCAGAACCGTGAAATAGACTTCCATGAGACACTGTCACGGGCTCTAGGTCTTCAGCTGGACCCATGTAGGGTATTGTCATGGAATCCAGGCCCTCAGCTGGTTTCTTTGGGGTCTTTAGTGTGTGGACAGATTTCCTGCACTTTTTGTTTGACTCTTTGGGTTATTTTTTTTTTAATTTTATTTAAAGAGCAAAGAAAACAAAACAAAGCAAAATAGAAAAAGTGTAGCAACAATACAAAATTCCAAGGAAAAAAAGAACAAAAAACACTAAGAAGTCATTACTTGATAATTTACATACTGTCATCTTTGGGTTATTTTTATACAATAATTCTATAATTATATGTCCTGTATTAAATCGTTTTCCTTGCAAACCCTGACTGCAGCAGAATTCCTTTGACATCTGAAATAGTAAAAGAGTAAGAGATGTGGAGGAGCATTTGTAGAGACAGGGCAAAACATCCAACTTAACATAGCGATAACAGTATTTTCACTTTTAATGATTTTCTGTTCCTTTGATAATGGGAAGGAAATTTCTAAACCCTAAAAGGATTGAAAATGAATGTCTATTACAAATTTCTATTTCCTAGTGTTGCTGGACTCCTAGATGATTTTTACATTCATTCAAGAAATGCTGGGGTACAAATCTCCCTGGGGGCAAGATAGTAATTCCTGACAAGAGAGTGGGTTCTACAAAAACAAAACAAAACAAAACAAAACAAAACAAAACAAAACAAAACAGAGTAGGTTCTAGCATCTTGAGTCTTCCCTTAGGATGAGAAAATTTAGTTTACCTACCCCTCACTCCTTGCTCTTGATTTTTAAATTATCTTAACATGCGACTTATCCATTTTATCAAGTAAGGTCATTGCCTCCCACTTACCATGGTTTTGAATACAGACTCTTACCTGTTATTAATTCTTTTTTTCCTACTTTAAAATTATTTTATTGATTAAGTGTATTGGTATCTTTTAGGTATGCATAATGATCACATTTATTATAGGGAATTTGTACCTGTACACAATATAACTTGATTCTTTTTATTTCCCATTCCCCTACCCATCTTTTTCCCTTTGAAAAGTATAACTATGGGTCCTCTCTGCCCACTTTTAACTACAGACATAACCCTTTATAACACTATCCATTCAGGTATGAAAGCCAAATGAAAATATGCTCCAATGAGGTTTAAATAAAGTTTATTTAAGATCAAGCCCTGTTGCCCTGTTAACTTTGCTGGCTGCAACATAAAGCTCTTCATCCTGGTTTGGGTTCTAGCAAAAGCTAAACACTTTATGGGTTGCAACACTCACAATCTTTCCAGAGGGTTGGGGTAAAAAGAACTAATTTAAGACCAGAATCATCATTTACAGTACATTGTAAAGTGAAAAATTCTTTTTAAAAGACCCCATTCTCATCTTTTCTCATGGAGAAAGGGACAGAAATGGGAGATAAAATATTATCTATTAGCAAAAACTGTTCTTGTGTAGAATGCATCCAGGTTGCCTGATGGCCTCATTGAAGGTTCATGGAAAAGGGATCGTATTCGTCCTTTTTCCAAACTTACTATAGTTTTTATCGGTTCCCTTTTATAGGTGGCATCTTGAGTGTTGGCCTCTTTTCAAGGGAGATGCTAAGATAGAATCATATATTATAGAATAGCTCCATAAATCTGGAATATGTACATATCATTTTGCCATTAAGATGGAAACTTAACTAAGTATAAGTTGAAAAGTTAAAGTGAAATCATTCACTTTTCCTTTTCCCTTAGAACTAATTTTCTGGGCTATTTACAGAAATGTTGATGTTTCAGAGTAAAGCAAAGCAGGCAAAAATCCAAGAGATTAAATTTAGTTTTTGTGGATGTCTTCTCTCCATAAAGAATTTACAATTTAGCTCAATTAATTGAACACAGAGTTATTAAATGGAGTGAATGCCCCAAGTAGTTGGTAGTTCTGGTTTACTTTTTTAACCTGGATTTTTAAAATCTACATTACAGGTTTGGTTTCTGAAAAAAGAAGTCAGCCTGGATTGCCCTCTATTCCATTTCTTGGTGAGTTATTAATGATGAGACAGTGTCCATATAGAAATTATCCTTTGGATGCTTACACATATACATGTTCCCAAAATCTGCATAGTTGTGTGTGTGTGTGTGTGTGTGTGTGTGACAGAGAGAGAGAGAGAGAGAGAGAGAGAGAGAGAGAGAGATCTGCTTTCAGTTTCCATGGAAATGGGCTAAATAAGGACTTTGACAGGAGTATGAGTGTAACTTCTTTGCAGTTCCCAGCTGCCGAGTTCCAGTTCAGTACTACTAAGACAAAATCTGAAATCATCCCAATCCTTTATGTTAAAGATCAATATTGTAAGTTGATATCTGTAACATATAATTTTGAATTCAAACTTTCTTTCTGACAGTGATCACTCATCTATTCACTTAGTTTTGTGAAATGATCTAAAAAAGAAAATCCACTCACCAGTCCTTAACAATTGCTTTGACATTCCCATGCATATGTCCTGTGTTGTTACTGATTTCCTAGGTTTTTCTTCTCTCTCCATAGAGGTTGTTACATGTAAGCTAATATACCCCGTATTTCTTCTCCGTCACATTCTAAATGTCCCTGGAAAAATAATGCTATGGAAAATAAAGGACAAACTTCTTCTTAGGGCTCTATTGACTTTCTGTAAACCCAGGCATACAGACAGATAGGGTGCCTCTTGCTATAATTTTATGGCTCCATTTGTGATTATGTATTAAACTAAGACCAAGAAATGGATTTTTGTTTTCTTTGTCTGGAGACAGAATATAACATTGGGACCATTAATGTAAAGAAGACACCCTATGCAAGGTTTTGTAAAAAGACATCTACTGCTAAACAAAAAACCCAGACTTCAATCCATATACGTTTTTGATTGTTCATCTGAAAAACACAAAATAACACAACAATAACAAAAACAAAACCACTTCTCATGCATAGTACTGTTAAAGAGCATTAAAATATCTGGACATTAAAAAAAGAAAAGGAAAAAAATCCAACTAGAGTTATTCCTCTGGCCCATTGCCATTTCACTCTTTGGTGTGTGTCTATGAAAAGATTAGAACATATATGAAAAAGTGCAAGTGAAACATTTTTAAAAAGGATAAGTATGTGAGGGAATAGGTATGCAAATTAGTTTGATTTAATCATTCCACAAATGCATACCTATATTAAAACATCACACTGTACCCCCACCAATCTATACAAGTTTTATATGTCAATTAAAGATTAATAGATAAAACAGCAAAGGTGACAGCAGAATTTCGACATCTTTATACTGGGAATTGACTATCAAGATTGAAAACAGGATGCTTCATTGGATGGTGGCATTTTAGTATGAAAAGATAGTCAAAGAAGGACTCACTGTATTTGACGCTCGCCATTTCCTGGATTTAGTGTTCTAAGTGGGCTAGGGGCTTCTCCCATCCATTAACTCCATCTGCAGGCATGAAATGCTGTCCTCCAGTGAAAGCTGGTCAGATGGAGGGGAACTGTGGGATTGCTGGTCATCAGTTGGATTGTTTTCCCTACTGATTTTGTTTTGTGTAGGTGTGGGATGATGCAACTATGTGTGTGAAGCACCAGAGAAACTCAAGTAGGAAAATATAATGGAACAGTATTTTTCTGAAAGCATTATCTTTTAATACATTGCTTTCTGTTAAGTATCTTTAAAAGAGAAAACACTGTCAATATCTGCCTCAAATACAACCAGGTTTTAACTTCATTTTTGTAAATGTAAAGAAATAGCCGGGGTCTAGGACAGCCATATATAGCCTCTGCATATCTACTGTTTCTGTTTAAGCCATGAACCACTGACAACATAATCATCTAGCTTTGTTAATGTACAGAAGAACCTTGCCATAATGAAGTACAGGGGCACCAAGAAAGTGGCTTCTTTCTAGAAAGTGTTTTATCTTTGTGGGAAATTGTTCTAGTTAAGACTTTGGTTAAGTCCCACCAGAGCAGGTGCTTTGGGCCACGGATAAAAGTGATGTGACTCACACTTCGTTCAGGTCAGGGTAGAACGGCATTGTTTTCCCTATAAAGTTTTATGCTTATCTATCTCAAAACTGAACAAGCTAAACTGCTCTAGCAGTTAGATATTTTTCCTCATTTAAAACTAAAAATTTATTATTACCAGTATCATGTATTTGCCTAGTATGAAGAAATATAACCAAAATACTAAGAAAGATACATAACTATGGACTATTTTGGAAAAAATATTTAAGATACTGGGCTACTCTGATTAAGAAGACAGGGTCTTATGATCTATTGCCATGGATACAACTGAAAAATTTATTTGATTTAGCTCCAAACTTTATAAAATAATATGCAATTTCAAGAACTTCTTTCAATAGTGATGACAATGAGACATGAAACATTTTTTATTTAAACTACTTCATAACTAGGTGGGGTTCTTCTCCAACATTACTAAATATTTGGCATAGACTCTCTTCCGTATGGATTTTTTACCCATTAAAATTGTACCACTATAGAAATAATTCAGGATTTTACAAAATTGACTATTTTGGTTGTTGATAATTACTAGCAGAAGCTTTCTTTGATGTTAAAAAACTAAGTGCATTGACTAAGCAGACACATGTTTTACAGCTTTGAAGCAATTTTGCATTTAATTAATGAGAAAAAATTAGGCCAAGGAATTACTAATACCAAGCAGAAATTTTTCTTGTTTTGACCTGGCACTAAATAATTCTGCTCATGGATGTTCAGCTGGAGTGTAAATCTACAGCAAATATTGTGTGGTTGAATTATAGGATCATAAACAACAAGGAGAGAAACTGTTTTCTGATCAAGTTACTAAGGAGAAATTATGAGTTAATAAATAATTCAAAAGAAAATGTATGGTCCTTTCAGTTTAGTCAAAAAAGTGCAAGTGAAGACTTTATATTTTTATTCTGGAATAAATCCTTAACTCCATTATTCTCAGCTTATATATTCAACAATTTTCTACAAATTTCATTGGTTTTCATGTCCTCATAATTACCTGACTTATTTATTCCCAAAATTTCTAGGTACCGCACCAGAAGTCCTCTTAACTGTTCGCTTTCCCACTTTTGTGTGTGTTAGTTAAGTTTCTGGTTTAGGATAATTCTTCTGTTGCTAACATGACTTCTTTCTTCACTGATATTTCCTATCACCAGGCTTCCTTAGATGCCATCTCTTTTCCTTGAGCTGGATGAAATGTATTGATTTTCCCAGCAAACTGGTACAGGAGGGATAAATGGAAACTGGTCATTTCTTTCTGAGAGTTGGAAAAATGGAGTGATCACCCTACAAGCCTTTCTTCCTTCCCTCCCTCTCCTTTCCCTCATTCTGAGTCACCAAGCAAGGATTCCAGATAAATTTCCACAATTCTATTTTTTTCAGCAATGAGAATTGAACCGAGGACCTTGCACTAGGCAAGCACTCAGTCACTGAGCTGCACTGCAGGCCACTTGTAATTTTGAGGCAGAGTATTACTAAATTGTGATCAAATTTGAAGTCCACCTGCCTTTGTCTCCAGAGTAGCTGGGATTTTAGGTGTGTGCTACTGTGCCTGGGTAAATTTCCACAATTCTCGATGTTGGGAGATATCTCTGTGGTTCCATATCCTTGCTAGTTTTATAATGACTTAGAAAAGTCCATCTAATGTGTTTTTTTCACTATGAAACTATTAGTTAGCAATTTATAAATTGTAAAATGTTGTAAAGTGTTGACTTTTCCAAGTTGCTTTTCTTTAAAGGGTATTGTTTGGCTGTTATCAGATGTGTTCACATCCAGGAAACATAGAAAAGGCAGTTTTTGTTTGTTTTTTTTGTTTTTGTTTTTTGCTGTGGTGTGGTGTGGTGTCTTGCAGACAAACCTCACAAACCTACGAAACCACAGGACTGAACCTGCTAAGATATTTCAAACTGTGTTACATGTATCAGGCATATTGCAAAAGGCAGATGCATATTTATATCTGTGTGTATACTAGTGTGTATGCGTTGTGAGTGTTTGTGTGTCACACAAACAAGAGCCAGTGGGTCTTGCCGGTTTTGCCCAGTCATCCATAATCCTAGGAGGCATCATGACAACGGTCTTGGTGATTCTGGGATAGTGGACAAAGGCAATTTTTGCAGGATGTTAACTTAAAAAAATAAATATCCCAAAGGCTGAACTAAACAAATTTGGAAGTCACCCTGGAGAATCAAGGACGTTGTTTTAACAGAGACTTTTTGGGGTTTTCCCAAGGATGATGCTGGCATGGGAAACAATAAATGAGATGTTTTGCTATTTTCTAGGAATTATACAAAACGCTGCAGATCTTAATGAATGAAGCCCTTAAACCTCACAACAGATGCTACAGTGTAGGACTAATGCTCCTCCATCTGAAAAGAAGTCTCCCTGATGGCTGGGCAGAGGGCAAAGCAAGTGGCACTGAGTCTGTTGTGTTTCAGTGCAGGCCAAGCAGGGATTTCCTCAGGCTTGCTTGTAGTAAACCCTGGTAGATTATTGTGCCTAGAGTTACACTAGAAGCAAAGCCAAAGACAAGTAGAGTCATTTATTCTGCAACTTCTTGCATCAAACCATTTTATATCTTGCTTCTGACCAGTAATCCAAGAACTAGCCTTCTATTTGCGTATCTGTGTCCAAGACACACACCTGTCTTTAAATGAACTCATATACTTATAGCCATGTTTTATCAAGTATTACCAGTATTATCAAGATGAATGAGACTTATTCTTCCTCTGTCTGTTGGGGAGTCAGTCACAACATGTGTGTTCAAGTGTGCCTGGCACACATTTCAAAATAGGGCTCACCTATGTCGTTCTTTGACAGGGCACACTTCTATATGTTGGCCCCGACTCTGCGTATGTGTGTGGGGAAGTTACTGTAATTTTGAGGCCGTATAGATTTTGTTGTAGTGTTGTAGTAACCCGATATTCTTTCTATCCACAAGGACACAATGCAGACGAGTTCTTTCGTGGTCTTGCCATGGAGGTCATATTAACTGGTGCTGGAAATAAATTAGCACTGAAAATGTGTTTTCAGAATAAGCAAATGAATGAGTGAAAAAGTGAATGAAGAATGTATAAACAGAAATAGGCACTGGGCTTGGCATGAAGAAACAAATATTTGGAAGAAATTCTTGGCTCCTTGCAGACAAGATGGTTGAGAAGTTCTTGATTACTCATTAGCTAAAACAAGGACACCAGGATCACACTCCCAATGAGGTCTTTATTAATTTAGGATAGTAGTTCTTCACTCCTTTTAGGTCACAGACCTCTTTTAGAATCTGATGACAGCTAGGAACCCTCTATTTAGGAAAATGCACATATTGAACATATACACACATTTTTGCATATGATTTAATTTTAGGGAGCTCAGAGTTCCTCCCTTTAGCAACTCATTTACAACCCCCAGGTTAAGACCCCAAATTTTAGATACACAGAATTTGGCAGTAAAGTGGCAGAATGGAGAAAGAACTGAGGCTAGAAACTAGACTTCATTTACAGTTCTCTTTCTGCTTCTAACTAGCTCTGTGGATGGAATTTCACTTCTCCAGATTTTAGATTTCTCACATGGAAAATGAGGGAGTAGGATTACTTCTATCCAAGGATGCATCTGGTGTCAACATTTGGGAGGGAGAAGCTGGCACATTCCATAGGCACGTCACTCCTTTCCACCAAGGTTCCTCTGTGGGTTGCCTCCTTGGTACACACTGCTTTCTTTGTTCTTTGAAAAGAAGCCTATTTCCCCACTAAGTAGGCTTCTCTAAATCTCATGATGCTAATTTTAACCTAACTCAGAAGTCTGCACAGAGGCCAGAGTTCTCTGGTCATCTTACTTTCTTTCCCTTATTTGGCACTCTCATAGGTGTAAAGGAGTAATGCAAACAGATCACCTGGGCAGAATGAAGGGGAGCAGATGAGAGATGGGCTAGGGAGAACATCCTGACACTGTCTTTGCAGGTGAACAGATTCGAGCTCATTCACTTTCCTTTTTGCTTTCCCTTGGATTGGCATGAAACAGAAATAAACAGTTGTAACCACCACAGGGAGGAACTCTGTAATATGCTGGCTGTAGACATTCTCAGTTCTTTGCCAGCCAATCCAGTATAGTGCTAATTTAATATTTTCCTTTGTATTACAACTTTACCGTTTTTTTAAAAAAAATAGGAACTTTGTCTTCAGATACTGGGTGCTTTTTATTTAGCACAACTGAAAAGCAAATTACCCAAAGAGAATGTTCAAATGTCTGCAGACAAGCCAGGCATAGCAAAAATAATCAGCGCTGTCCCCTCCCCACCCCCACCCCAAGTGCCTATATCCCATTTTCATGGTTAAAAGCCCAACACCAACATTCAGGGATTATACCTCCTTTACAATTGTTCCACTAAGTGGTGATCCAGCCAAATTTTGAATGTTCTACAATGACCAGGAATTCACTACCTTCTGTGGCAACTCCCTGAATGTTTATATAGCCCTAATCTTATGCCACATCCATCTACTACTCTGTAGCTTTAGATCCTGAGCCCTGTGCTACTGTGTGAGACTGACAAGTTAACAATAATGTCATGAGTTCCCACTCTTTGCCAGTCCTTGCTTTCCAAATGTCATGTCACTTAATTCTCACCAAAAACTTGCCACATCACTCAACTGCAGACTCTAAGGGGGCAGATTATTTTTTACCTGATTTGTTAACTTTTGTGTCTCCAGTCTCTGTAATAGTATATGGGCAATATTAGGCACTCAATAAATATTTGCTGAATTGAAAGATATTTACTGTTATTATCCCCATTTTATAGATGACAAAACAGATTCACAGAGGTCAAACACTACTACAAGCTGCAGGGATACTTTAATAGGATCCAAAAGAATAAATCCATTATGAGGAAGATATCACTTGTGGCCAAGAGGCTCTGTATCCTGCTACACCCCGAGGCAGCTCTCCATCCTTCCTGTTCTTGTGAAGGCCACAGCCATACTCTGTTGCTGGGGCTGGAGAAAAAGTAGTGTCATGGTCACAGAAAGCCACTTAGAATTGAATGGTGGTCATTTCAAATAAAGAGAATCTCAAGGAACTTCTTTAGAGAAATAGATTGTGTAAGTAACTGTGGCCATGGAGGATGGCATTTGGTAATCTGTCTTTTAACTGAAAATTGAGGGGGTAAAAGTGCTAGGAAAGCAGAAACAGACACAAATCACAAATTAAAACAAAAGCAATATACACCAAAAGGGAAACAATAACCCAAAACAAAACAAAACTCATAGGCTGGGACAATGAATAGGGATTTTCATAAAGGTTTTTCTTATAATTTCTGTGGAACCAATTGTACTTCTTTTAGCCTGAGAAGCCCTGATGCTATGTGTTGGTACACTGTTATAGGACTAAACAATAATTCCCTATTTCAGGTATCATTTTATTTCTTGTAAATCCTAAGTTCCTTGTGAATTTACATTTTCTGCTAAGTTTCACTCAATGAGAGAATATCATCATCCTTACCTTAGCTTTCCTTATTTTCCTTGTGAAGGCCAAGTGACCTCATGTATCACAGTTTTTTAGTTGACCAGGAGAAATATTTTTGATGAATGGAATATTGTCTTTGGTAAATAAACAACAAACACAAAATGAAAACCAACCAAATAAGTTTCTTTGGTAAAGTGAACACTAATGTCTTGGTTGGACCTAAAAGAAAAAAAAAAACTTCAAGTACTTGCTGGGATCTTTCTTTCCCTCTTTGTAGCAATTCAAAAAAGAAAACTTCATGACAGGCAGACTTAAACTTTATGGAGATGTGATTTTGAGATACTTCTAAAGTGTCTTCTCCATGGTGGGGCTAAACCAATGCTATCAGAGCAATACCCAACATTAATAAATAATATTTATCTAACAATAAATAATAAATCTTGGCATGCATAGTCCCCCAATAGAAAAATTCATTTCAGAGTCAGAATTTCATAAGCCTTGATTTCAAATGCTGAAAAGAGAAGTTGACAAGTTTGAAAATGCCCTTCATTTAAAAATACAATATTCCCGGGTATACAGAGACTCAATCAACTTGGAAAACTACTATCTGTCATAAAACAAAGTTCCATAGTAAGTCATTCTGGTTGACCAAATTGAATTATTAAATTCTCAACAAAATCCATTTAATTGGTGTGTGTGTTATGTCAGTTTTGTGGAGTCATTTTAAGCTGAGGTGCTCCATGTGGCTGACACCAAATCAATGGCTGATTTAGAACACACTGTTCAGAAAATGATTTAGCAACATATGATTTAAGAATAAAACCAATCCCCTCTTCAGTTGTGTTTTATAAATAATAGCCTAGTTGCAAGCCCCTAGGAGAGAGAATTGATTAAAGATCTATTATGCAAACTTGCCCTTTTGTGAGGACTGTACTTGTCCTTGGATTAAAGCTCATTATCTTCTTGTTGAGTGTATAACACGTTAGTATGATCACTTAGTGTGTCTGCAGGAGAGACTGAACACGTGTGTAATGCACTAGCTATGATCCCCTGCACATGTATTTAGAACTGTATGTACAACAGTACATGAAATAGAAAGCACAGGTTTGCACTTGGTGTGGTTACATCTGAATCATTTGGGCTTTTTTTTTTTTTTGCTATTTAGAAGGACAATGGTAAACTGACATCCCAAACATTTTTATCTTAGACATTTAAAAAGTGTCTGCCCAGTGGCAATAAAGTCCTATATTCCTGTCTTAGAAATGTTTTTCAAGGGGGGTAATATCTCTCTTATGAGAAAACCTAATATTGACCTGCCCTGTCTTAGGCATGCTAAAATGATGAGAATTGTCTAGTGGTGTGACCTGGGTGAGTCGCTTTATTCTTCTAGGTCTCAGTTTCCTCATCCTCCGAGGATGGGGAAGTCACACAGTACCTCTGCTTAAGGCCAGAAAGGTAAGATGCTTTTGGGAAATGCTTACCACTATTGATGTCTAAAGAAGCCACTTCTCTACAAGAGGAAAATACTGTAGTTGTTTTCTCAACTATAAGCGAGTTTTAGTTTCATTTTTATAGATTTGCAAAAGTTCAGCGATCTGTGGCAACATAATCATTCTTTTTAGAATAAAACATTTCCATTTAGACCTATGAACCATTTCCACTATTGATTTTGCAAGTCAACATATAAATATCTGGGCTTGCTAATGTACAGAAGAGACTTGCAGTGAAGTAGAGAGGCCCCAAAAAGATGTGTTGGGGGATGAAGGTGAGGGAAAGTCAATTTAACAGGACAGTTTGACCACTGTTGTCAATAGATCTGTATTGGTGATTACTTTTCCTGGTAATTTCCATCTTTTTTCTTTTCAGCTCTTTATCTCCTTGCACTTCTATAAACTTTCTCAGTGGCAGGACTTAGACTTACTATCGTTTTTTGCCTTCTTAAGTCCCTGAGAAGACATATCCCATAGCAAAAGCACACTGGTACTACAAGTTGGCCTGTATGGCAAATAACTATTTCAGTGCTCTTCTTCCCATCCTCCTCTACATATGGGCAGATGTTGTTTCTGGGCATCCACGCAAAAATGCGTGTAGGGCCAAACCACAAACAGCTGTACCAGTTGGCTTTTGTTGTTGTTGTTAAAATGAAGACACTGTTCCTAGTTTCAAGTGGACACCTGCTTTTCTCTATCATGCCAGGTATTTGGGTTTGGCTCTGTGGTTTTATGTCCCTAAAGCCTCCTGCCAAGAGATGTAATTAATAAAGCAGGCCCATTTGGTGGTAAGTGGCAAGATATTCCAAAATAGAATCGCCCCAATTCTATAATGCTCAAGCTGGCATTGGTTTTTAGGTATATTAACTGAACTACACAAATGTTAAAAGTACATCAATGGGGAATGTGATAAATTCATCTTGGATAACAAAAATGCCTCACCCAGGTGAATTTGGGAGTTACTCAATTTCAGTTCATTGACAGCCACTCTACTATGGCTGATTCTGAGGTTTTGGCTTGCTTTTGCTGGTCAGAATTTTCATAAACATTTCCTTAGGTGTTGGGTAGTTAGGTGAGACAGCCAAGACCTCAAGCCACAGACAATGACTACAGCTACTGCTCTGGGGAAGTTTTGAAAGCATTGTTTGAATAATGCTTAAAGCTATTTCTGCCTTGGCAGCTGACCTTTCAATCAGTTGCTTTTATCACAATACTAGCAACATCTGCAGTGTGGATAAAATGGGATCCTGCCTGTTAATAAGCTTTCTTCTATTTGATCCTAAGAGACTGTAAGTCTCTCGAGGGTGTGTGTGTGTGTGTGAATTTATTCTTATAACAACTCTTTTGTTTTAAAGACTGAAAATATGCCATGCCAATTACCCCCCTTGTCCTTTCCTTTTTTTTGTAATGCCTTCTTATCCTTAAAAAAGGGAACAATCTTGAGTTTAGCTGTTTCAGTAACATAATCTCTGCTCTTGATAAGACCTAGGGTGAAAATATACCAAGCAGACACTGTCACACTGTTGTAATTTGGTCAACCACTCGGGTACTATCGATATCCACCATTTCTACACACTCAATTTCTTCCCGGTTTTCAGGATTTTTCTTCTCTTTCCTTTTTTTCTTAGAGGGTGGCAGGAAAGTCAGTATCACAGGTAAAATGGCAAAGCAGTGAAAGAAGGTGACAAATGCTATTAAAAACAAGCACCTGAACAGTGTACAGGTCAGATTTGAAGGCACAGCTGCGAGAGGAATCAAACCAACAATATAGCAGAGGTAACTCTGTAAAATAGCTACCCCATGCACTTCCAGGGCATTTTTTACCCATTTAGTTCTTGTGAAATCCTTGCCCAGAACAAATGTGGATAACAGTGGAGCACAATTGTCAATTGTATAGTTAATTCCATAAATTAAGCATAGAACAGAAATGCAGTCCAGTTCTACTTTCCATAATGTCATGAAACCTATCACTCCAAACTCCACAGATACAACTGTTAGAGTGATCCAGACATTAATCAGAGAATCTGCCACTAAGAATGCTGAAAAGAAGAGCAGAAACAAAGCACTGATGCAGGAGTTGTGCAGCGGGGCTCCCAGAGAGGAGGCATATCGATCCATGTACACAAAAGACGGATTGAAGACGATGAACTTCACTTTGGAGGTGACTGAAAGTCTCCTCAGTGTCTCCAAGAGATCATAGAGTTCTTCTCTGTTCGTTTCCATGGTCTTGGCCACCAGAAACATTCTGGAGGCCACTACATCAACTTCATCATTGTACTTTTTAGAGAAGATGATGTCCTCTTGAAAATGTGAAAATTGGGGGGCTTTCAAAAAGGAATTCCTCAACATGTCTGTGAAATTTTTCTTAGGCAAGCCAGTGGTTATATTGAGTTTCCGAAGGTAATTTAAATAGCTTTCAAACCAGGATATTCGCACAAACCCCTTGGTGTATTCTAGAACATCTTCTTGCACACTAGTGTTCCAGTATTCTATGGACTCATATATGTAAAACCCAATCACAGGACTGTAGTTGCTAAAGTACTTTTGCTGGGCAGTAGTGTACTCAATGGTTTGCGTCGCAGTTGCTACGATGTTACTAAGGTCTGACCCTTCACTGACCTGCAGATAGCCCATTAAGGCAAAGGAAATATAAATAAGGTAAAAGAGGACTACAAAAGGCTTGACATAGGTGTTGGTTATCCAGTCACAGTAATAGCGTTTGAGGAAACATACCAATAGGTGACTCTCGTAAGTGTTCGCTTCCTCGCCTTCAGTTGTGTCCTCGCTGAATCTGGCCGTCAGGAGAAACCTGTACCATGCCGGTTTCTCCTGCAATACCTCAGGCTTTGGGACTTTTCTACAGAAGATACTATGCTGGTAATTGTTTTCTATGTAGCCAGTGAACACGAGGCTGGAACCATAAAACGAGAGTACATAGAGGTAGTTGAAGAAGATTGCAATACAGGAATTGCAGCAGAAAATCCTGGCTGCCTCAATGTTCGTGAAAGGGCTGGCCCCTATGCCAAAGGTGACCAGGTACATGGCAGTGGTGAGAGAAAAGGAAAGCATGGAGTCTGCATAGACTGCTGCAGTTCGCTCTTTAACATGTTGGTCTTCTCTGGTTTTCCTCCAGGAGGATAACATTTCAAAAGTCCCATATAATCCATGACCTGAGAGACAAGAAAAAGACCAGAGGAAAAGTTTAAAGAACTAATCTTTTTAAAGAGGGGAATCAACTTGGTCATGGAGACTACTGGCTTGTGAGAAATATAATGAGGCCTGATGGTGAGAGGCTTGTTAATGCCAGTGATTTCTCCTTTGGGGAGATAGATCTGTGTTTCAGTGAACTGCAAGTGTTAATAGTGGCAGGACAGCTAGTGGAGCTAGGATCTTCATGTTCCATTCTGGCTTAAGAAAGCTAGAGGATCTGTCTATAGCAAGTCATGTAAACTTGTGCCCGTGTCTGTTGGGAATGACATACATCAATAGTATAGGGTTTTTGGCACTGTTTAGTTGATGGAATACTCCGGGGAAGATGCCTAGGCAATCATCATTTTGCTTTCAATTCCCTCACATCTGGCTGAGGGTCCGCACAGAGAATGGCAGAGAGTTTTGAGTCAACATCCTGTCAACTGTTTTAAAATTGCCCATGTGGGGAGCTTTGGTAAGAAAGAGGCACTATATTTAGTTTGAGTCTTGAGATAAAACTAAATCACAGCCTGTTTTTCTCCACTAAGTATCAGGGCAGGAAGAAATAAATCTGAGAAATGGGAAAGCAAAATAAATAGGAACATATTTGAGTGACGAGGAAAGAGGGAAGAATGTATACAGGGAGCAAGACTCATATGAACTCTGTTATTGTTAAAAATTTGAACTCAGGTTGAAGGCTTATGACTTGCATTTTGTCTTTAGGGATTCGTCTGACCAATTTTGGTTGTTTTCTATAGAATACGCATCAAACAGGTGGTGACTCTGCTGGCTTCTCCACACTACTTGGCAGTGGCCTGTGTAGGAGAGAGCCAGGATGGCCACCTCTTTCTTTAACTGCTGAATGACTTAGCCTCACTGATAAGCATTCCAGTGACGCTGGACTGGGAGAGGTATAGTAAGCATCCATGTTCTGATGTAGTTCTGCTTCTTGGGAGATCTAGTATGTCATCTGCCACTTCCGGTTGGAGTCAGATACTTCCTTGCTGTGCTGTTCTGAGTTTCCAGGCCTCTGTAGCATTGGAAAGCCCACCAAAATAACCCAGTGTGGCATTTGATAACTCTTGTCTTGGCACTGGGATCAGCAGATCTAATTTTCTGCTTCCATGCCTTGGCATATTCAATTCTATTATTAAGGTTAATAAAATCTTTACCCTGTGGTACAATAGTCTTGTTTTTAAAAAGGAATTTAAAATCTCCAGCCAAGTGTAATGTGAGTGAAGTGAGTCATTGTTATCTTGTGTGTACAATAACTGAGCACTCATCTCCCCCTGTTACCAGGTTGGTATTTATATCCTTATTTTGAAGTCCTAGCCTCGAACCTGAATACCCACTGCATATAAATGAGATAGGCCAGCTTCCTCAGAGCAACGTGACATCTACAATGAGTGATCAAAATATACAGTGAATATTTAAATTAAAAACATTCATTACAATAAAAGATGCATTGCTACTGATCTCCCTCAAATTACTCCCCCTTTCTTCAAACACACTTACTCCATCATTCTCATCACTTTCTGAAGCAGTTCCGAAGTCCTCTTTGTGTCTTTATGAGGTGTGATCAACAATAAGGTGAATGCTGTTGCCAAGTGCCATTCAGTGAACAGGCACGCTCATAAAAACATTACAGTGTGTCTTCATTCACCTTATTCACCAGATCTGACACCATGCCACCTCTGGCTCTTCCCCAAAGTCAAAATGACCATAAAAGGTAAATGTTTTGAATTGATTCAGGACATTAAGGCAGCTATGACAGTGCAACAAAAGACATTCACACAAGACGACTTTCAGAATTGCTTCAGAAAGTGGCAAAGATAATGGGACAAATATGTTCGAAGCGAGGGGAAGTGTTTTGAGGGGGATTAATGCAAAGTGTCTTTTACTGTGAAATTGTGAAACATTCTCTGTGTTTTTCAGTTGCATCCCCTATCCTAATTTATTAGGCACCATTTTACAACCACCGTTAAGAGATCAGACCAAGACTGTGGATTTGATAACTAGCATCATGGCCGCTATTAAATTGGAGGCATTTAAACTCTCCAGACATGAAACAAAAGCATACTTGTTGACTGACATCCTGTCGTTAATTATATTTTAGGTAGTTAGCATCTAGTCACAGGAGAGAGAACTATTAAATGTTTCCACTGTGGTCTCAAGATGGACTGACTGACCTTTGATTAAAAGTAAACCATCCCTTGACAATGAGGGTAAAAAGAAGATTAATACCTTGAGGTTTCAGCACCCTGGGGAAACAATGTTAAGCATTTTACACTGGCCCATGTAGACCAAATAACTTTGGAAGGCAAAACATGCTTCAAGAGATTGCTGAATATAGCAAATAGTTTTTTTCCAATGGTATTTATTTGCTAGGAACAATAAATAAATAAATAAATAAATAAATAAAACAAGGCTTTAGTACTGAGTCAAATATGTTAAGAAAATAAGAATGCATATAGCAGAATTAGAATTAATCATATAGTAGAATTTGAATTACATTCATTTTGCAATGAATTTTAAAATCAGTATGATGTTTTATGACATTATTTGGCCCTGACTCTTGTTGGAAAATGTAATAAAAATCCATTTCTTACCTTACCATTGAATAATCTTAAAAGCTAATTGAGAAAACGAATTGGAATTAAGAGCTATTAGGTGACAAGAGTGAGGCTCAATGATGCAGAATAAAAAGAATCAAACACTAGGAAAAGTGGAACGAGGCTGTTAGCTTGTCTACTGAATTCTGTTGCTGCATTTTAAAAGCCCGCCTTTATGTAGTTTCATCTTTTTTTATTGTGTTTTGACTCTTCTTGCATGTTTTTAATTCTAGGGAAAGCACCAAAGAGAATTTCAATTTTATTCTTGGGGTCTTTTGGAAACAGTGTCTTTCCTTTATTTCTCTTGCTAGGTAGGGGTGTGTGTGTGTGTGTGTGTACCCTCACAGAAGCATGAGGAGGCTTTTCCAGTCATCCTTGACCTTGACTTCAAAGGCCTCTTCCAACCATTCCTGATAGCACCAATTTTTGTATTTTAAGCCACACCTTTTTGGCCATGCCTACACCCTTCGCATTTCTGGGACAATTGCTGATGCCATAACTGGGCCTCCTTCCTGTAGCTCCGTCAGTTGAGGGAGGGATAAGTGCCAGCTGAGCTGTGGGTACCTCTCAGGGATTAACAGACTGGAGTGCCTGCCTGGCACTAGACCCAGCTCACAGCTGGGTATTTATGCTGAAGAGGTCGATCTCTTACCCGAAAGGAAAGCCAAACTGTGGGGACCTTTTTTCCTGGCCTGGGTTCAAGAAGAGACACATTCCAAAAGCCCTAGGTTGTGAGGAACACCCTGCCCCCTGCTCCAGTACCTACTCTGCCTAGAATTACAGCTGAATTTCTTTTGATTTGCACTTTCAAACCCATACAGTACTTTCAAATGCAAACTCCTCCAGGCCAGTGCTCTACTGAAACACCTAGGTCTGGCAAATGTAACTGAGAATGAGGCTGAGGAAGGAGTGAAGAGTATATAATGGGTAGGAAAATTTCAGAGTAACTTCCTCAGTTTTTCCTCTAGCCAGCCCTGATGTTATCTTTCACATCCTCTACAGAAACTGGGCAAATCAGAGTCTCTAAAAGGGAGAGGAGAAAGCTTTAGGTAGCTTCTGTTCCTTTTCACTTTGCTCCCTCAAGAGGAAAGGTTTCTTCTTTAGCATCACCAACATTCACAGACCGCTTAACTTTGGAGCTGGAATCTAGCAGGCAGAACTCTGCGGCCAAATTTTATAGATGCAGATAAACATACTACCTGTAAACCAAAGGTCCTTCTCAGAGGTTTGACTACCTTTTGTCTTGTTTCGCAAAAGTGCTTTAAAAGCAAAAGTAATGCTGTTTGCTTTGAAAACTTCTCTATGAAGCAGGAGCTGTATAAGCTTCTCTATTAAATCTAAGAGGCTCATGCCATTGGCACAAAGCATCACTTGGGATGTCTGCCCCAAGTCTGTTGACAAGGATTCTCTGGTAGCAGAGCTCACAAGGGTGGGCACGGGGATGCTGCCTAAACATGAAGGTCCAAACAGATTTTGACCTTGACAACAAGGGCCACTATGGTGGTAATGACAGTCATGATTTGTTATCAAAGGGGAAGTCACAGCCTGAGACCTGGAGGTAAAAGACTGCATATGTCATAGTGAGGATGTCAGAAACTGTCAGTATTCCAGGGCATTTATTCTCTTACAGTCATAGTATAAGGCTGAGAAGTTGCCAAAAAAATCCTATTAAACAACATATACTTATTCTATCAAACTATAAAGATTAATTGAAAGCATTTGCCTGTCATTTACAAGCACATTCAGGCATGTTTCTATTTTTGTCACACTCTATGTCCATATTGTTACACACATAGGAACACATGCATATCAGTATGTGTCAACACACACACACACACACACACACACACACACACACACACACAGATCCAAGTTCTAATTATTCATGAATGACTGCTTTGAGGAAACATGGGCATTTAGCCAGGTCTTGGCTAAGGTCAGTAAAGCTCTTCACCAATGTTCAGACATAATCTGTACTAGAACTGTTTTTTTTTTCTAAAGGAAACTGCTTTTATTAATTTTATTAGCAGTAGAATTTGGGATTATCGACTAGTAAAATAAAATATTAAAGGATTTAAGCTAATATTTTTATTTTCCAAAGATTTTTTTGATATCTGTATGTGCAGTTAACTCTCCGATTAGAACTAATGAGGAGAAAAAGCAGCACAGATGATAAATAACACTAATGGTGAAAGGAATGCAACTAGCTAATTCTTCAGTTACTTGGGGTAAATCTCAGGCATATTCACAGATTAAATCTCACTCACCCAAACACTTTTCTGGGGTCTGGCCAAAGCTTTCAGGGTTGTTTATAATCCACTAAGGCAGGAATCCACTAACAAATAGTTGAGAATTAACCTAACATTATCCATAGATATGCTTCTGAAAAGTTATTCATAGTGAATCATGTTTTAAATTTATTGATTGGTTTTGCTATCAGAGGCAGGCTAGGTGATTTGGTTTTTCTTGTTGCTTGTTTGTTTGTTTTGGAAATGAATACTCATTAGCAAATTGATCTAATTTGTATATCTAGATTTTGTTAAGTGTGGTATTTCTTCAGTCGCAGATTCTCCTACCTTCTCCAGTCCACACACACAGCAGAGGCTGACTGATACCTTTGACATCAATCCCCCTCCCTCACTAGCAAGATTTCCTCAGCTTGAGTTTCTCAAAGTGAGGAATAGCTGAGAAGATGAGGTGAAATGAAATGGCTCACTGATGGATGATCCTTTAGTTTCAGTGTGAAAACAGTTAATATAAGACAATGAAGCCATTTATAGAATGCCTGGGCAGTATCAAGTTTCATATATGGATATAAAATGACTATATTCTTCTTGAAAATACATAGAGCATAATGGATGAGCAAACTCTGCTTTCAACATATTTTATTCTTAGATGAGCTTCACTAAGTACCTCATGTTTATAAAATTCTTTTCATTCAGTGACATCCACATAAATTCAAGAATTTTATTTTTTAGAATAATTTTTAAAAATCTCTATCTATCTATCTGGATTGAATAGCATCTATTTTCAGGGAGAAGTTCATTAATTGGGTTACATTTGCACTTTGCCAGCTATAAACATTTACTTTATAAGTGGAATTGTTTGGTTTATCACAGCCTGTCTTGTCTCAGAGTTAAGAGTAAGAGTAAAGGTGTACTCTGCTTAAGTAAAAACAGATGCTCACATCAGGGGAAATATACACATCTTATTCTTTCTACTAGAGACTTGATACATTTTGATTATTCTAATCATGGAGTTGGGTATGAGTCTTAGAAATGATTTTTCTTTCCTAGGCAGCTGCAAAGTAACGCTCAAGAAACAAATTTGCTAACAGTTCTTTCTTGTTTAAAGACAAAGTATTTAGATTTCATTCATATATATATATATATATATATATGCACACTGTACAAAGTCAGTGTGTATAAACATGCCCCATAGCATGCTATAGTCACTGCGTAATAATTTTCATACATAAAACAGATGTAACATGCAATTACTGTATATGTATATATGGCATGTCCTATTCAAATCTATTTATGTATTTATATATAAAATATATGGATGAATCTACATAATATATAAATACATGGTATTCATATGTAAACATTCAGATTATACTGCATAATGTTATACATTCTATACATATAAATACAAATAGATAATTGCATATCACATTATATATGATATCAAATGTAGCTAATATATATTATGTACAAAGGTTATACATACACAAGATGAATAGTAGGCTGACACAAACAATTTTTTTAACTGATGAAGTAGAAAAAAGGTTCATGCTGCTACACCAATCAATGTAGAAAAGGGACTAGCATTCCTCTCTTGGGTTTTATCTTTCTATATTTTGGTTCCTGGCTAGTGAAGTAGTACAGTCTGGGCAAAATGCAGGATTTCCTTGACAATAACTATATGACTGAATCTGTTTGGGTTGTGAGCTCTTGTAGACCCATCTGGTCACAGCTACCCAGCTGTGACTTTCTGAGCTCTGGTCCAAATGTAGACATGAGGTGTTTTCCCCTCTGTTCTATTTTTATCCGCTCAGTCTCCTGATGTTGCCTCCTGATGCCTGACCATCATAGGGTTTGCCACTTCACCATTCCCTGGGCAAGACCAGATAGACAGGCTATTTTGGTCTAAGAAAACAAAACAAAACAAAACAAAACAAAACCTTTCATTCTTCTGCTTAATTCAATCTGAGTCCCTAGACTTGCACTCTTAGTCCTGGTCTTATTTTAGATTATAGTTAGGAACAGAACTACGAACCTATTATGTCCTATCTCCCCAAACTTATTTTCCCCATTTACTCCTCATCATAATGATTGGTAGAACATAAGAATAAATGGATGAGAAGTAACCACAAAACTAGATTATACAATCTTGTAAACCAGTCCCACACAACCAAGGACCATTACAAAGATAGGAAACAAACCTTGAAAATATTGTGTGGAATTACTCTCTTAATTTAAACCAGATGTATATATAAAAATGTGAATAAAACCCTTTTATAAACTACTGAAATATATTACTGATTTATATTTAGGTTGAGTATTTCCATATTACTCTAATATACTTCTACTCTGTCACATAGACTGTCATATTATTGCAAATAATGGATTTCTGCAATAATATATTAGGTTGAATCATGTGAAACTACTGTTTTTGTAGTTCAAAAATGATTGGATATTGGTACCAATTTTCTAGGTAAAAAATGTTAGACACTGGCAACTGTACAGTGCTTAAACTTTATTATTATCTCGCTATTTCCCCCCAGTGTTTTTCATGACTTTAGGAATGCTGTATATGAGAATTTAAAAAATCATTGACATTTGCCTAAGTTTAAGTGAAAATAATTTGGAGTTCCAAGTTTTCAGTTTGAATTAAATTTTTTTTGCACAAGAACTTTTGCCCCATCTCTTTTTATAAGTTCCATTTACTACATTATATTATAAGTGGCATTATATGAAAATAAATTCTTAGACAATTAAAACCAATCTGGTCCCTGATAAAAATGTGAATAACATAACAAACAATGGAAAGAACCCAAATTTCTCTGCTTTTATTCTCCTCCTAGCATTTAATCCACATCCCTTCTTCCTTTTGCATCCTTGAATCTGAGTGACCTGCTTGGATAATTCAGAAGGAAAAGGAACACCTTGGATTTGACATTTGACTTCCTCAAATTTTCCAGACATTTGAAATAGGGCTTGAAGAGTGTTTTTTATCTCATCTAATCGCCAGAGCTCTTGTATCTTGATAAAGTATCTCATATAGTTACTTTACCACATAGAAACTGATACTGAAACTATGAGAATGACTTCAATTCTCCCCTTTTAGCAGCACAGAGTGTACATGAAAGAACAAACTTTCTGTATGTACAAAAAAGAAAGCCTTTCTTCTATATTCCCCAACATTTTATTCCTTTCTTGATTTGTGTCTGATCAGCAAAGCTGTAGAAATATTAAGCTTTGTAAGAGCTTGCACACACAAAACCCATGCCAATCTGTTAAATCATATCCAACTGGAGAACGGTGATGTAAATCTTCCTCCTTTAAAGGGAATTCCATAATAGATTAAAATAACGAATGTCATGTTTATAAATGACACATCAAGTACCTCACTACCTGATATCAATACAGTTTGGAAAGAAAGGACATTATTTTATGTACAAAAAGAGGTGTAGATTAAATAAGCTCTTTTCCAAATTGTAGTAACTAAAAAATGTCAATGAGGATTTATAATACTGCAGACCTTTTAGGATTTTAGCTCTAAATAAACTGATCTGACTCATCTGGACAGAGGTTTTGGCAGAAGTGAGATTGTCTAGTATGCACGACATGGATTAAAAACATTCTAAATCATGATGTATCTATGCTTACATCATTGCCAAAATGATTCATCCGTATAGGATATATTCTTATTGCCAGAGATGTCACAGAACATCTTGGCTAGAAATACACAATCACATCCCATTATGGTGAGCTCTTAAGAGTTTATCCACATTCATTCCTCTTCTGGAATTTTGTCAGGTTAATACTGCTTGAAACACATGGTCTTAAAATTTTTCCATTCTAAATCTATTGCCATTTTGGCATTTGGCTGGATCTGCCCTTATGTGACCAGCATCACACTGAGAATGTTTGGTTTGTTGAATTTTAAATCTATAATATTTATCACATTATAGACCTACTGACAGCTGAAGAAATGTCTATTTGAGACTTTTTTCTCACGTAGTTTTTCTTGCAAATGAAGCTACATGTATTTGTATTTATTTGATATTTATACAACATACTAAATTAAGAAGTTTTGCCTAAATGTGTTTACATTAAGCACAGCCATTTTGTTTTGGGTAGGAAAATTTAAGCATTGGACAATTTACCGAATTGTAGTACAAAACCCTTAGCATTGTATTTCTTATTGAAATACTTATTGTCGTCTTAAGGCTGATCAGCAACAAAAGCAGAATTAAACACTGGCCTTGAATACAATGTTTACAAACCTTCTCTTTCTTATAATTTGTTTTATAATCATACTCTAAGAATGAAGAATTTATCTAAGAAATCCATAAGAGTAATCATCTTAAATCCTGACTCTGGTAGCTTTGCGAGCATATTTAAGCACCCATTAAATCATGCAAAGTATTTATTGCAAATGGGTCTTAGCTACTAAAATATGTAGCTTCCTTTCATGTTGTGACTAAGGAATCTGAGAACTCTTTGGGCTGAAAATGTACAGAAAGGTTGCACACTGATTTTCAGCAGGGAAAACTGCTATCAAATCAATGCATGGAACATTCCTCACAAATTGCAAACAAGGGAGTATTGGGCACCTGCAGTGCTTGTTCTCTTTCACTGCAAATGCCTGCTTTTTCTGAGTTGAAATGTGACATAAAGTTCAGTGATGGTCTTTGTGGAGTTGTGGAATTACTATTTCTGGACTTGGTTTTTAAAGACACTCGCCTGCTACAATGTATTTCCATCCTACCATCTCTTAGATCCTTCCCTCTACTAATACTACCAGATAGAGCAACTAATGCTATGGCTGGTGTGGTTTTCTTTTGACCAGTGTTCTGTCCAGCAATTCCTGCGAACCCCCATAGTTAATACACTAGAAACACACCATCACTGTTACTGTTAAATATTTGTCTGAGTTCATAGCAAAAACAGGAAAAAACCATGCCTTCTTACTGATGTTTCGCATGTGGCATCCTGGTTATTGCATTGACTTTTACTTACAATATTTAAAACTCCTTTTAAAAAGTATAAATTCTTTGTAATTTATTTTATTTTGTAATATTACTTTTAAGTTTTGAATGTTTAATTTCATTTAGTGAACTTAAAGAAGTTTTGAACATCACTATTTTAGTTTACTTAAAATTAATTTTAAGAAGCTCTCAGAATTGCAATTTTATCTTACTTACTACAATTCATTGTTAAGAAGCTTTAAACACAAGGACATGCTTTGAGCTCACTGATAACAACAACTATGGAATGTAATAAGGTCAGCACTAATAGTCTTTTTTTCTAGCCCTGACAGCTTTTTTCCTTAACCTTAAAACCTTACTACCTCCCTTCAGTTCCACACCCTTTTCTTATTCCTGTTTATCTCCTCCTGCAAAAACAAAGGGCACTATTTTTAAAATGAAAACCTAAAAAAAGGAAAAGAAAAAACAAAACACTTTCTAAGCACTCAAGCATGTGACTAATCATGAGCAAAACATCTTACTAATTTAAACCTTGACTCAAGCCTCTATGGAAGCTACTAATGGCCCTACCCATTCTTCAAGGAACTGTGCTGTATTCCACAACGCACCCACAGGTCTTGCAGCTATTTTAAAGAAGCAAGTTTTGCTATCTTAATGGACTGAACTTAGGAGGAAGTACAGAGTACAGCAGGCCCCTTCTCTGTTGTTTTTGGGATGTCAAGTGAACAGATCTAGCAGAGTCTCCCCACAGTGCCCTACTTTTCACAAAAGCTACTTGTATATGTTTATGACTAGGTCTGAGTTCTTACAGGCCGTAGAGCATCAAAGCCAGAATGTGATTCTGTGGCCTTAAAGCCTCACCAGCCCACTTATTTAACTATAATGCAGCTGAAATTTCTGGAGGAAATTCTTTTCTTTCCCACAGGGCATCAGGCATACTAATGAACTCAACCATGGTGATTTCCTAGTCAACAAAAACTGCCACTTCATTTATAATGTTAATAACTCATTCCAAATGACATTTTAATTTTGCTAAAGGAATTGATGAGAAGTTGCCACACCAAAGGGGGAAAGTTAACTGCTTGAATCCTTGGCCCACAGGAAGTCTGCCATCAGGCTTTCTGAGTATGTCATCTTTAATACCAGATGGACACAGCAACTAGTGTTATGACCACTGTGGCTTTGTTTTGATCATTATCTTGGTCAGGGAATTTCTGTACTTCAAAAAGCCAATACATTGGGAGCACAGCATCACGGTCAGTTTTAGCAAGAACAGGGAAGAAAGCTTCCTACTGATGTGTCATATGTTGCTTTCAAAGTTCTCACACATTTACTATGTCTTTTTGTGTGATATTCACTATCTATACAGTGGGGAAACTCAGGGTAGCAGATACTATCAGTCCCTAACTCGTATGACCGCCCATGTACCATTCTTGAGCTCACTGAATGCTCCTTACCACAGTCAGCTGGTAGCTTTCTCTGTCTGCAGAAGTGTGCTCAGTCTTCCTTGGAAGCACTTAGAAGTTAACTTCCCTGGGGAGAAGCCATCAAAAAATCGCATCTGGGGTTTCGGGGTAAATAGCCCAGCTTCATCATCCCTCAGTAAGTTCCCCCCTGAGGTATGTTCTCCCAAATGTCTCCGTTGGGACTGAGCCCCAGGTACCCTGAAGTTAGTTGATCATTAATATACTCAAAACTGTTTCCCTTCCTTTCTCACTTCTTCACTCCTACACTGATGCTTCCTGAGTTCATTTCTCAAATAAACTACTTGAATGTGAATCCTTGCTTCAGCGTCTGTTAAGATACTAGGATTAATTAAGAGGAGATTAATACATGCTAAATGTATTTAGCTACATCATGGAGAACTAGGGTTAATGCGAGTCTTTGGATTTCTGGCATATTTACCAGATTATGCTGCTTCTTGTCAATGACCAGCACTTTGTAGAACTGGTCCCAGGACTTTTGGGCAAAATGAAGACACTACAAATGAAACAAAGTTGTTAGATTGGTATTCCTGGCCTTTTAGAAACCCAGTTACCACCACTAATAGAAGAAAAGAAACAAATGAAAAGCAGTAATTACCTAGCATGACGAAAGGGACTCCTAGGAAAGTGGAATTGTACTTCCCACCAGTAAGATTGATGATTCCGGCCGCGGTGAGAGTGGCTAGGCTTATGGTTACCAACCCGAGGAGGCCTAGCCAAGGTTTGCTGCGGACGCAGTCCTGCATAGAGCAGCAGAGAATGGCCATGGTAACCACCAGTATCAGGCTGGTGACCAGGTAACGTTCTGACACACGACTGGTCTTCTGGAAATCTTCCCTCAGTGAGGAGGATGTGTAAGGGTACATTTTGACTTTGTTGTTGGATTTCTGGAATAGTCTGACAGTGTCGCAGAAGCTGGACTCCCACCTCTCAGCCACCATGTCATTGAGACTGTTGATTGACTGTAGGTAGTAGGTGAGCTGAATGGCTTCTGCTGATTTCACCCGGTCCTTGCTGTGCACAGTGACGCCTCCAAGCTGGTGCCCATTATACACGGCCCTCCCATCCTTTAAATGAGTGATGGGGTAGGTGATAGCAAAATTGGTCCGATTGGTGGCCCGAGCATTCTTCAGCTCTTCCAGGACGTGTACTATGTCATCCACAATGCAAGTCTTATCGTTATTCAGGATACATATGTGGGCAAACGTGTAATTAAAACCAGGCCTTGGAACCTGGATCTTGGTGACAGCAGCATGCAACTATGGGGAAAAAGTGAGAGTCAGTGTTTGTTACCAAAGATTAGCCATCAATAAGTGACATTAGCTCTATAGAGTTCTCTCTCTCTCATATTCATTTATTCATTCATTCCATCACTAAGTCAAAGAGTTCAAATGAAAGGCTATAACCTTAAATCAGAAATAGGCAGTAAAGATGCAAAATAAACATTTGAACAGTGGTTTTCACATTGTGGCTCTGAACCAGCAGCATCAGTACAACCCAAGTGCTTGTCAGAAATGAAAATTCCCAGATCCTGCCCCAGACCTGGGAAACCAGAATCTCAGAGGTAAATCCTAGGAATCAGGCTTTTCACAGATCCTCCAGGGGATTTTGATTCCAGTTAAAGTTTGAGAAGTACTGCATTAAAGCCCAGAATTATTTTTACATGTTCTTTATTTGCGACCCAATTGTTCTATACTGTTTGAAAATCTTATCTAGGTCCCTTGTTCTGTCTTCCTCTTAAAAATGTGGTGGAAAATGTGAACTGAGGTACAATTTTGAATGAGGAGATCCTCTCTGGCCAGTATCTTGCTGCCAATTTGCAGGGCAGCTAGACAGTCTTCTCATGCCATCGCTCTCTATCATAATGACAAACGTTCATCACAAGAGTCTTTGTATTATCTAGCACTCCTTGTCTGCATATATGGGAAGGGATCTGTTTCTGTAAGAGCCTGCAGGGCTGGGCAACATGGCCATCATGCTGAAAAGCACAGTGAGATTTACTCTACACACCCTGCCCCATGTCAAATTTGATGTTTCCCAGATACTGTGCCCTTGCCACCAAAGTGCAAATGAGAATAATAACAGCACTAACTTAACAGTCCCTACTACATGCCAGGTTTAGTTCTGCATCCTTTATACAGATCAGCTCATTCAATCCTTAGAACAAAGTAGGTATGAGTACTAGTCTCGTCTTACAGATGAGGAAACTGAGACACCAAGAAGCCAAGTCATTTGCCCAAGGTCACACAGTATAAGAGGCCGAGTGAGGGCTATGATTCCAAAACTGTCCACCTAGCCCTTTATTATACATCTTGAGTAATGCCAGCATCTGATAGTGTTTTTTTTTTTTTTTTGGTACTTGGAATTGAACTCAGGACTTGTACTTGTCAGGTGGACGCTGCATTGCTGAGCTAAATCCTTGGCCCTGAATGAGAGTTTTTGCGAACAACTAATTCCTGAATTTGTGATTTTACTACCCTGACCTTACAAGTTGAGATAAGTAGAAATATGTACAATCTACTAACAAAAAACAAGGCAGTGGTGGGAGAAGTAAAGTGCTTTAGTAAACTACTACTATGTGTCAGGGCTTTGCAACTTCAACTTTTGCAAAAATTCATTGTATGGAGGAGAAAACTGAGGCTTGTGGAGGTCATGCAGATGGGGGAGGCAGCAAGGCTAATAGCAGTCTTAGAATGACATTGTGTGACTGCTTCAGGTGTACTGGTCCCTAATTCATTTGTTTTGACTTGTCAGTCAGTTATCAACATGGTGGCTTTGCCTTCTCTGTGTAAAATGTAGTGCATCTGCAAACTGAGGCCAGTGGCAGACATGTAGTAAAGTGATAAGTCAAGAAGTACATATAGGACTACGCCTAGCACTGAGTGGACTCTCCCATTAGTGTTTATGTGACTGAAAATATTTTCTCTCAAATCTGTTCTAGGCTGTGCATGTGCCTGGATGAGAAGGATATCACACTTTTTGAAAATGTCTGAGGTGTACCAGCTGTCAGAGTCCTTTAGTTAGCATGGAGAATCCTAATTCTTAGCATTTCCTTCCCCCCATGACTCTCCAGGCCAACTTGCAGGTTCAGAAACACTTTATTGCATTTTTTTAATACCAGGGATAGAATTCAAGACCTTGAGCTTGCCAGGCAGGTGCTTGTGCTGCTGAGCAACCCCTCCCTTACTGCATTATGTTTGACTGAAATATTTTTACTTTAGACACACACACACACACACACACACACACAAAGAGCACAGAGGTTAACATGAAACACACACCATCAAACACACACGGTGTCCTAGAGATACCCAGGGGGTTCTTTTCACAACTCTAATCATGCTAAATTTGTTTAGGGATTAATGGTCAGCAAGTATCTTTCAATGGCTTTAAGCTGTGGAAGTGTTTTCATTCATTCTTCTTTAAGCATGGCCCAGTAAATGGTGATGAAAAGAATTCCCAGCTAGAATTCCTGTTTCGAAATGTAAATGCTTGTTTTGGAGAAGGGATGAATGAAGAGAGATTTAAGACAAGAAAGGTTTGATAAGAGTTAAAAGACTTTCGGGAAAGATTCCGAATAGACTAGAAAAGGAGTGGTATTGAAAGCATGCATATGTGTAATATTTAGTGCATTGTTTGTTCCCATGAGCAGTGCAATAAATCTCCCTTAGAGTGATTACTAAATATGTCAAGAGAAAAAGACTGCCAAATAAGATAGTGTTAAGCCACAGGGCCGAACCCAATTATAGCAAGGGGATATTTTCCATCCATTCTTTAAGGTGACCATGCCCTGCTGGGTACTGCTATGACCCCTGGGACCATGCACTGAAGAAAGTGGACATCATGTTAACCTCTGTGCTCTTGGTCAGTAGAATGGAGTCTTGGAAAATGGGAACCTATCTGAATGTTGAGAGATGGTTTCTTAACTCTCAGCACCAGAGCTGCTGTGAGATACAGCTGCCTTGAATTTCTGATGGAGTGGTGGGTGGAACATGTGTCACTCTTACTTCTGAGTGGCAGAGTGATATGGAATGACAGTGTGGTGAGAGAGGGGGTGTTGGCTCAGGCCACCCACCAGGCAGGGGGAGTTTGTGGAATTCAACCATAGGATAAAAGGTGAGAGGATAATGCAGGATGGGACCTGAATGTTGAGATTCTTTTTTGTGATTTCTAAAATATCCTAGCTCTGCTCTTTGGTTCTCATGATTACCTATCAATTACACACACATCCTCTTTTGTTCATCCACATAGACATGGGCAGGTACATTGCACATGCTTTCTGGACATCTATGTGCACATAGTTTAGAATGCCCTGATTTACTTTCCCAAAGAAGCCCCAATCAGAACAGCAGAAATGTTTCATAGTGTATATTTAAACTATGGTATCAGATATATACATGTTCACTAGGGAAAAAGAACACCAGAGATTAAAGCTATGCTTCAAATAATATACAAAATATACTAACACAAACCATACAAGTTTATTATTAAATAAGCTAAGAGATTCTCAGAAAAGGGAAATTACACAGAGTAATAGTCCTGACCCTTAACATAGTTTGGATGTGTCATGTGAATCAACATATGATGCATATTCATGTAACTATGCATACATTCTTGATTATTCACTCAAGACTCATTCAACAAGAACTCATGAATCTACTGTGTTAGTAATAGGATAATTTCCCTGAATTTGGTGTGCATGCACGCACACATAGAAAATCATGAGATACAATGTCCAAAGTAATGGAAGGCTCTTAACAGTAAACCACTAAGCACTTTGTACTAGGAAAGCTTGATCCAATGCCAATTATAATCATTATATTTTTATTATTATTTGCTGCCAAGGTGGCTAGACCTGAACAGTAAATTGTTATTTATTCTGAGGCACTGAACAGACAGCTTAAGTAATTGGCCTTTTTATTCTCACCACTCTTCAAGTTAACAATAACAGGAAGAGCTAGTGGTTTGTTAATTACATCCTATACCATTTTAAGAGCTTTTTCACTGTAAAGATCCTATGTAAGTGGTTAAATTATTATCCCCATTTTACAGTGGGAGCGACTAAGGCTTAGGCTTAAAAATTTCAATAACTCACCTAAAATGACCCAGTAAATGAAGGGCAAGTGTCTAATTCTAAATCAGGCCTTACTCCACAGCAGAACATTAAGCCCCAGAACAGTGCAAATTCTGCAGTGAGGACCAAGACAAAACAGGGAAGAATAAAGAACTGTCAGCCCACCTGGTTCAAATGGCTGGCAGTGAAAATGACCACGCTCTGGGACAGCCATACTTAGAGGTCTGGGATTTGTTACCAAAGACCAGAAGTAATCCCGAGAGTCAAATCTCATCTTCATACCACAACAGTACATGACAATATTAATGGGTAAATAAAGGGGATGAGATCTGAGTTTACTGACTGTTCTCACTTTCTTGCCGGTCTTTGGTGCTGCCAAGTAGAACTTTCAAGACAGGTTTATTAAGAAAAAGTCATGGGACACAGTAGAATCCAGTAATAGGAAGTTTGGGCTTCCTTTATAATTTTTGCTGCTTACTTTTGGTGTGTTGGAGACCCTAGGAATGTTACTCTACTTCTTCACGCTTGAGACTTTAGGTCTCAGATTTATCAGTTAAGAAAAGGGAAAGGGACTGGTCCAGTGAATCGTTAAGAACAGATTTTCCAAGTTTGAACACTGCATAATTCTAAGATAAGTAACATCTATAAACTGTGCAGTCTCAGGTGAGAAAAAGTTAAATGCATAAATATCAACGTGAGAGTTATTACAGGTGCTTGTGGTTGGCTTTCCCAACACATTTAAGTTCATTTTAGGGCAATGACAGATCTGATAGCAGATAATACCCAGAAAGAAAGAAAATGGGGTAAAGGAAATAGGTTTACTTAAAAAAAAAAAAGAAAGATCTCTTTCCCAGAGTGATTTCCAATTCTGGGGAGGCACTGACTCTTCTAATCCCCTTCTGCCAGAGCCTGGGACAAAGCCAATATGGGCTGCTGGTCACGACAGGCCAGAGTCTCATTTCCTCTCTCTCTCTCCTTGGCATACGCATATCGTCCTCAGAAGACAGCAGGGGCACCTCGCGGAGGAGAGTACAGAAGGGATCTGGGAGGAAGGAAGTGTCCTCTTCTGAGTGGTGATTAACATAGGAAAAATACCTGTAGGGTTAGAGGATCTTATACAATATATTTTGGATCTCTTTTATTTTCTTATTAAAAAAAGAAGCAGGAAAAAGGAAGGGCGCTCTCCCATGTAGGGCAATTAATATGTTCTGGAAGCAGCCTTAAGCAGTCTCCCAGCAATCTTCATGGTAAGCAGAGTTGTAGGAGGTGCGGGTTCCCTAGGTCTCCAGCAAGGTGGAACTCCAGTCACTTCCCCACAGTGGGGAGTTAGCCTGATGACACACTCTTTCTCAGCTGCTTTCCTGGCCTCATGTTCCAACCCTACCTTCTGCTACTACTCCCAAATAAGCTACATACACATTTAAAAAAACGTAAAGAGGGAGAAAGGTGGTTTGCTTTCTTAATTCATTTGCCCCCAAATATTCCCAAGTCACACTAAATCAGAATTGCTTGAAAATGCTTTCAAGGAACATACAGTTTTCACCCCCTAAATCAGATGTTTTCTTCACTGAATCCCTCCAAACTCCAGGCCTTCAACTGGGTCTATATTCTGCAATGGTAAGTGAGTAGGTACTAACTGGCAAGGTATCCTCACCCAGGATAAAAGAAAACACCTTGAAGTGGATGGATCTGGTCTCTGCAGTTCATAAATTACGCTAGCTCCCTTGGTGTTATGTTCTGTCTTTGCATGATCTCACTCTCACCCACTCTCTTTCTTCTTCTTTTAATAGAAATGCATTACATCAGAACACCAGAAGTCGCAAGTTGGGGATTGTTACCGTGATTCATTTGTAGTGCAGCCAAAAGCAAGTTAGTCATCCCTTAATAAGTGAACAGAAATAATCATTCTGCCTTTGAAACATTACATTTTCAGAGGACACCAAATTTAAGCTGTGGATAAAGCTAAACAAGTGACTATCTAGCCACACGCTTCCTTCGCACATGTGTGATGGTGTACTGCAGTGCCAGTACTGGTCTGGGAGAGCGGAACACTGATATTTTGCTTCTTACTTTAAAGGGGGGTAAATGGTGTTATTGTGGGTGTTGACACTGAGAAGCACCAAGAGAGCCCTGTTTTGTAATTCCCCAAACAAGCTGAGTTTGTCTTTGCAGCCTTGGCTGGAAAAACAAAGCAGCTTTGCACTTGAAGGAAATAAACCTGAAATTTTAAAAATAAAAAACAGTAATGGTGAAAAACCCCTAGTATCTCATTGCAACTGTTGCCTGACTCTACAGTGGTCTAAATGAGAAAGACAAAAGAGTGAACTATAGGTCCAATAGTCTTAATTCCAGAATCTGGGAGAAAAATTTTACTTGGTCAATTAAAAAACAAACCTTAATATGGTGAGGATGCGTAGAAATAAGTGAAGTTAAACTTTCTTATTAGACTCCTTATGTCCTCACTTGACTTTTATGGCTAAGCTTAAACTCTAGTTGAGCAAGTGTGTGGGTGATGAGCTTTATTAAATAGCTCGAAGAGGACGGGATGCTCACAGAAATGGGAGAATGCAAAGGCTGACTGGCCAAACAGCAAAGGAGACAAATACACAGGGAAGAAGCACTACCTGTTTTAAGATTTGGTCAGCAGAGTACACACCATGTAAGGGACCAGAAGAATAGGATGCCAAGGACATTCAGCTCTAGAGAAAGACTGTGGACATGAGTGCAAGAAGTACTGCATTAGGAGTCAGATGGCTTCAGTTTTATGCCTGGTTCAGGCTTCTGTTATGCCCATAACTTAGAGATAAACGTAAAATGAACCCATGAAAACATGCCATTTCTCTGCTAACTCCAAGTACTGACTGTGGCCTATCACACAGGGCATAGTCCCTACTGAGCTCTCCAGATTCATATCTCACTATGCTCCCAATGTGCTACTCATCTGGCTCTGGATTCTGCTCAGCACATCGTTTTTCCAGACTCTGTACAACTCAAATCTTCACTTTCTTCATTTTCCTGCTTAAATGCAATAATCTTCCACTGGCACCACCCTCAAAAATACAAAACAAAACAAACAAACTAAAAAAAACCAAAAAGGATCCCGTGTATGGCCATCATCTCAGTTGAATTTTTTCACAGCACTAAACATGATCTGAAACTGCACTATATGTCTTTGTTTATTTCTGCGGCCCCACTGGAATGCGTTCTACCATTCTGTAGTGTGTTTGTTTGGTCCACCTCTACATCTCTACTATCTAGTACAGTACCTGGAACATATGCTCTGCAGTTATGGAGTCAATGCAAGGATGTAATAACTTCAGCAGGGAATGAACTATGGGCATGACAAGGGCCAAAGGAGATGATAGATGTGTATGTATTTTGTAAACTCTAGAGGGCTATGCAAATGTTACTGCTATTATTACGCAGCAGGAAGCACGGATTGTATCTCCTCTTGTTAATGGTTTTACAGATGTCCAGATAACATTTAGAGTTGGTTCTTGATTGCCCTTAAGCCTATTATCTTTTCCAGTTCAACAACATCTTGTATTTTCATGTGAAGAACATGAGTTATGAGGTCAGAATGCCACAAGTTTAAAGTCGACCTCTGTTAGTACTAGCTGTGGCACTGTAGCAGATATAGCTGGGCTCTGACCATGTCCCTTCACCCTCATTACCTCACTGTGCATCAGCCCTACTTGCAGCCAAATGTGGAAACACTAGAGCATTAACATACTATCTCAATCTCACAGATTCTAGACCTCAGGTTAAAGATAGTTTGTATATAAACAGCCCAGCTCCCATGGCCTCACAGGAGGGATAACATTACAGCACATGTTCTTTTCATGCTGTCGTCCTTTTCCTAGAGCTTCCTGGAACTGTCTTCTAAACATACTACTTGTCTTGAGTCCTTAACATCAGATAAACTTTTGCGAAACCCAAACTAAAACAATGACTTTAGGCATTTAATTGAGTTTCATTATCCGTAAAATGGAGATAATCTTTCTCTCACAGGATCATTATGATAGATAACACAAAACATCTCTAGCCTGGCATTTAGCATTAGGTTAAACCACATGAAACTGTCCTTTCTCTAGGTCCATAAGTGGGTCAGTAGTAGAAATTTTATGTGCTTGACCTAACTGACTTTCAGTATTTTTTTGTCCTCCCTCCAACTCCTGTCCCTTTCTCTTCCCCAAGAGTCTTGTCAGAACTTGAACTTACCCAGAGGGTATATATTGCAATTTTGTTTAGTTTTCAAGAGACTGCTTGGGGGTACCAGGGCAGGCTCTTAGGAAAAATACAATAGCTGCAGGACAAGGTTGAACACATTGTGAACATGAGCTCCAGCATGCTACTGGGATTCTCCCGTTTAGTAGCTTAGCCTATGAAAAAACTCCAAATGCCATGTAAACTCATATCTCTGAAGTATTTGAAACTGCAAATAATTAGTAACAGTATTAAACCTAAAAACACATGAATATGTATCTCTAGTGGATGAGCTCTTTGCCATTTTTTTCCTTGAAAAGATTTTCTAAATTTCTAATGGGCACTGAAGTGGGGAATAATAAAAGTTATAGCTGAAGAAAGAAGTAACAAGGGAAAAGTTCCATCTAATGTTATGGTGGCTGCTTTCCTGAACGACAGACCATGAGCCTTACAAGTATAAGTACTTGATATAATTCATAAAAGGGCATTTTACCTGATAGGAAAAACTACTGTCCTGAAAAATTACATGAATATCTCAGGCACTGCTATCCTTTTCCCAATCTGGTAGAGCAAAGGAACAAGGTTATGATCATTTCTGTGATTCAGCTTGCTAAAGCCTTGACCCTTCCAGGAGGTGCTAACATTGGTGGCATGATTTAGCTTGGTGGAGACAGTTTGCCTGGGCTCAAATCTCAGCTTTGGCATTTGTAGGTATGTGCCTTAGTTTCCTCATTTGTAAAACAGGGACAACAATAGTACTTATGTCATTGGGGTTCTTGAAGGTGACATAAAAAAACTGAATGTAAACCATAGCCTGATACACAGGGGTACCCAATAACTGTTTGAAAGCAAAGCCAAAATGAACAAACCAGAATACCTTATTTGTATCTTCTGTTTTGCCTCGCTTGCTCCCAGTTTTTTATTCCTTTGAACAATGGAACTTTCTCAGTTGTTCTTGAAAAGTATATTCAATAAAACATAAAGGTGATAGATTTGCAACAAGAGATTAAGGGGTAAATGCAGGTGGTAGCATGCATCACTATAAATATTTTAAGAGAACACATGGATAGTATGTGTATAAAATTTGGCACTATCTATCTAATTACAGTGTAAGCTTCACACTGAAAACCATTCCATGTTCTTCAGGTTAGCTCCCTAGTAAAGATTATTAAAGACACTACCTAAAGAACCCATTGGGGAAAAGATGGTGGGCATAAAAGAAGGAATCTAAAAGGTGTTAATTACCTAAGTAGTGGGCATTGTGCAAAGAATGCTGTATGTATTCCTTTATTTAATCCTTACAGTAATTCAGGCAGGTAGATACTATACTCCCATTTGCAGGTGAGGAAAGTGAGCTCCAAAGGGCTCAAATAACCTTCCCAAGGTCATAAACTTGTTAAGTGAATCAGAGCATATTTAAATCCTAGGCTTAAGAGATTGTCCTCTAAGGGGGGGTTCTTTGGCAAGGTAAAGAGTAATCCTAATTGCTCTGCTTCCAACACTCGATTTAAGGATGATCAACTATAGCATGAGTTGGTAGTGTCACAGACCAACCAAGGGATCAAACAGGACAAAGAAGCCTGAGTAAACCATTTCCGAGGCTTGGTGATTGCCAGACATTTACAACATAAACCTCAGAGAGAAGCCACAACCCCGTTATCAATGGCCGGGATGCTCATGGCTGGAAATGAAGAAACCAGACATGAAAGAGATAAGACTTTCATTTGTCCAAATAGCATCTTTTGTATCATGTATGCTTCTTATGTTACCCCAACTTGACAGACATAAAGATGAGAAAAAGAACAAACACTTTACAGATATATTGGTAGTAAAAAGGGCTGGCAGCTTGAAAATTTGCAAAACATCAGATTGAAGACAGCAGTGTTATACAATTTGGATATTATCCCTCCCCAAAGACAATTTAACAACAGAATATATATACTCCATGAGGGCAGAGACTTTGTTTCGTTTAACCCTGTATCCCAAGCACCTGGAATTGTGCTTGGGATACAGAAGGAGCCCAACAAAGATTCGAGGACGGAACCTTCAGTGTTTGTTCCTTTTTGCTGATTTATATTTTCTCTGGTGACATTGAATGATACTTCAATTGTACCCAAAGGCCACTGTGCTACATGCATATAATTTACATTTTAAATAAGGAGATGACATTGAATTTGGTCCTGTCACTTACATGCTGCAGACAAATGGCTGATCTCATCAGACAAATGGATATTGTTAGACTATAATCAGCAAAAACATATAAGAGCAGAAAAACAATTTAGGTAGGCAATTGGGGACTGAAATAATTATGTGTTATGCTTAATTACAGGGCACTTGGAATTTTTCATAACGTATTGGGGTTTTTTTTAGAAGAAAAGTTTAAGACATACAGAAGTCTAGGGACAAGTATAAAATTGTAGCATACCTTTCACCCAATGTCATATCTATTTGAAGATTCTGCCCCTACTGTAAATGCTGTCAGGTAGTGTGACCATATAATTTATCAAACTAGAACACTTTGAAGAGTGAAAAAGGGCACTGTTAATTTCACAGGAACAAGAATAAAGTGGAATCACCACAGACAAACCAGGATGTGTGTTTTCCCTGTGGATTCCTTAGGATACAAGCAATGATGTGACTTCATTCACTTATGCCTCACAGTGGACCTTAGATAGCAATGTTTTATAGCCCTATTGCTGGCGATAGGGCTGGTGTAGAGTACTGCACATGGCATTATTCTGTTACTGGAAAGGCCTCCAGGAGAGGAATCTGGAAAAACTCCTTCCATCTCTAACCACTTTCAGCTACACCTTCCCTTTTACCATTGCAACTTCCTTCCATGACAAAGCTCTGATGTTTTACACAATTCAGCTCTCCTGCAGCCCAGTTTTGTTAGTGACTACAGAGGAGGAGTGCATCCATCCAACCCTCAGAACATTTCATCTACCTTTTCTGAGCACACCAGCTCTGCTGGAATTGACAGGTGGCTTCCACTGAGCTGTCTCACTGACAGGAGTCTTCTGGAAGCAGTTCACCCAGCCAGAAGCAGAGATTGCTTTACCATCCAAAGATGTCACTCTGAGTGGTTCTGTCTTGCTTTAATGCTTACAGTGGCTTGCAGATATGGCTGATGAAAATGTGGGGGCTTGCATATGTGATATCTGTGATGGGTCTCAGACACTGAGCAGGTGGCAAAGCAGAACCTTTTTGGTTTGTTGAGAATTAGAGGTCATGTAGAGAATGCCCTCAGTACTTCATCACCAGTTACATCAATGGTCCATTTACTCAACATATATTGAATGTCTATAATATACTGGGCACTATGTGAGCTCTGATGAGATAAAGAAAAGAAAATTAAGACATAACTTTGCCTTCAAGAAACTTGCAACCTATCTGAGAGATTTTAGGCAAATTGTCCAAAATTTGTCAGCACAGGTGAATTATGAAGTGAAGCAAAGTGTCATAATGCTATGAAAGGAGTAGCTAAAGGGTGCAGTTAGGGACAGGAAGTCTAGGATGTTAATGTGTAGGGTGTGTGTGTGATGAGGTGTATTTAAGGGTGTGAGTACACAAGTGTGTGTGTAGCTGTGGGTGGAGTGCAATAAAATGCAAAGTGGGAGAGGAAACAGGGACCAGATGAGGTTGTTCTCATTTATCTCTTTAATGAAATTTCTTGTAACTATAAGCAAATCTCAACTCAAGCCATGTGAGTAAGATAGATATGGCTCTGCATTCGCAGAGCATTCCATGTTATAGAAGACAAAGAAAAACAATGAAGCAATTGAAAAATCTGTGTGGAGGTCTACGATGGGAGAAGTGCAGGGTATTTAGGGAAAGGCATCCATGCTAGACTTGCAGGCATCAAGGAAGACCTCTTGCATGAAGTGACTTCTAACTTAGGACCTAAGAATGAGGAGGAGTTAATCATGGGAAGAGGCTTGGCTTGCCACAGGTAAAGAACTGGTAGGGAGAACGTATCAGGTAGAAGCTATGACATGGGAAAATCTCAGAGGGCCAAAAATGAGGTCAGGGAAATCTAAGCAATTCAGGTAGTGGAAAAATCTGTGAGCAAAGTTAAAGAGGCAAGAAACATCCACACCATGTAACACTTTGTCTGCTACAATCAGAAGGCAGATTTTTGTCCTCTGGGCAAATGGAAGTAAATGAAATATTTTAAGTATGATGAGATGATCAGAATTTTGTCTTGGGAAGGTCATTTGCCTGCAGTATGGTAGCTGGATTAGGAAGGCTGGAGAGAGAGGCAAAGAGATAGACTACAACACTAACATATTAAGTAGTAAGATGAAGGTCTGAATCAGAATGCTCGGAGTGGTTTGAAGAAGGCGGAAGGCTTTGTTTCTACCTTTATCTAGATCTGGACAGTTTATTTCAGGAAATCAACTAGTTAGTCTACTGGATAACAACTTTTTAGCTTCATGGCACAGATTAAGCATTTGGGCTGCATTTCCCAGTTTTGAATCTTAATGTGCTGCCTATCAATTACAGATTTTTCAATACAGATTTAGTTGATATGTGATCTCTCACTTTTTTTTGTATGTACATTTCTAAAGTTCTGTCACAGAGCACATAAACCCCAAATTTCCTGGCCAGCTGTTTCAAGTTATCCTGTGGCAGATGTGGTTGGCACTCTGCTCATATCCTCTAGCCCTTATCTCTTGAGAGCACACCTGCCCAACTTCAAACGCCGACACCCACACTTCTTTGTCAGAGAGCCTATGTTGCCATCTACTTGGCAGGCAGAAGTGCTGGGGATTTAACACCTCTTTGGAGCAGCCCTCAACCAATGACAGATGGGAGCCAGTATATGAAAACCCAGATTGCTCTACATGGGTGAGATCACTCTGGGGTAAGTGTTTTTTTTTTTTTTTTTTTGTACTGGGGATTGAACTCATGACCTTGCGCTCTCCAAGCGATCCTATTAAAGTGAACAAATGCATATGGCCAGGTGCTATAAACTCTACTTCTCCCTCATTAGGGCCATACCCAAATATTTTCATTAAGGCTTACAGTTAATTGCATAGTGGGTCCAGGGTATACTGACGACAAGAATGTACTGTAGAAGAAAGGGTTAGGCCTGCACCATGCCAGGAATAGAGAACCATGAAACAATATAATCCCTCCTTTTTCTTTTTACTAGTGTTAAGGGAAGCAGGCATTTCTTTGGCTTTTCCATATTTGAAAAAAAAAACAAAACAAATAAAAAACCTGAGTGCTATTGTTAGAAGTCTCATTGGAGCCTTTTGGAACATCTCAGGAGGTAAGGTCTCAGGCTTCAGTGTTCTCTGTTGACAGCAAATGCTGGCTTCCTGCCCAAGTTGGATGAGCGTCCCTATCTTTACATTTCTGGATTTCTGCTGTTATGGCAGTAGGTGTGTGGGAGAGACAGCTGATGTGTTCACTGGATTCCTTCCCAGGCAGTGATGTGCCTGGGGAGTATATGCTGGTGGAGACAAATCTTCCATGCATAAGCACTGCTGCCAGTACAGGTGTTGAAAGACTCCATGATGGCAGTGTGTCGGATGTCAGTAAAACTGAGCTGATTTGTCTGCCAAGATTCAGGCTGTCTTTCTTGTTGGTACTCACCATCGTCAGATGCTCTATACTGCTGGGATGGTGGTCCAACCCTTCTGCCTTACAGGGTCACTAAATAGTGTGTCTACAGTGTTCATTCTTTAGGTGCAACTTGTACAAAGTATGCAAATCTTAAGTGTAGAGTTCAATAAATTTTAGGCATACACCCACATAAACATTGCTCAGGTCAAGAGACAGAACATCTACAGCACCAAGAGGCCTCTTCATCTCTTTTTCCACTTAATATCTCTCTTAATCCCAGAGCAAAACTGTTCTGGCTTTACCAACATTGACTAGTTTTGCTTGTCTGTGAGCTTCCTATGCATGGAATCATGCAGCACATTCTATTTTCTATTTTTCATCTTAGAAGTGATGACTTCTAAGATCCACGTGCATTGTGTTTACCAGTAGTCTATGCTTTTTATTTTTGTTGTATAGTATTCCATTGTGAGAATATACAGTTTATTTTTATATTTTCCTATTGAACTCTTTGGGTCATTTCCAGTTTGGGGTTTTTATAAATAAAACTACTATGGACATAGCCTTCAGAGGATATATTCTCATTTCTCTCAGATATATATGGTGGTGTGTTGGTAAATGTTGAACAATCAGTTCTCTAATAAAAATATCTGTAGTTTGTGTTTACAAATAATTGTACCATGGCAAATTTAAAGTTACCAAGAGGGTGTAAATTAGAAAGAAATACACTCAATCAGATTTTCAAAACTGATAGGATCTAGCCCCAGCACATCATTGGGGATGTACATATGTATGTTTGTATGTATGTATGTATGTATGTATGTATGTATGTAATTTCAGGATTAGAAAGCAGAAATATACTTCAGTTAAGCTTTCTAAAATGATTGTACCCTTTTACATTTCCACTAAAATATATCAAAGTTACAACTGTTTCATATCCTCAGCAATACTTGGTATTACCAGTCTTAATTTTTATCATTTTGGTGGATTGTACATTGGTATATCATTTTTAGTTTTAATTTGCATTTCTGAAGGGATTGCAGTGATGTTCCTTTATGCATACTCATGCCTAGTGACTATCTTCTTTTTCAAAGTGCCTATTAGAGCCTATTGCCTCCATGAGTTTTTCTGTTGCCCCCTTATTGATTTGTAAGAAAATATCTAAGTTCAAGACTAACAAAACTGACTGAAATCACTAAAAGAAGAACACCGGAGGCAAAAAGAACCTCACATTGGAATCACACAGGCTTGTGTTTATACTCAACAGAGTCATTTTCTGATGCCTTTGCTGAGCAAATTATCATTCTGGAACCTCAGTTTCCTACCATGAAAGTGGGATTCCTGTCTCACAGCATTGTTGACTTCTGGATAAGACACAGATAAAATGCCTGTCATAGAAGCCCATCACAAGTGCTCAGTACTCTTTTATATGGAGACATCTTTATCTCAATCAGAAGATAGAGCTGGCACTTTCCCTCAGGAGCTGCCATTCATCAGACGTGATGGTTTTAGTTTAATGCCTAGAAGTCTCACATTTTTCCTGGCTGTCTAGTGCTGCTGCCATTGTGCACCATCTCTCTCATGATGTGAGGGTTCTATTTTCTGTGAGAAGTAGCACTTCTCTTTTGTGGCAGATACACTGGCAAAGTTCACTGAACATGATATGCTATTTTTCAGTGACTTACTTGATGCGAGGGAGGAGGGATCTCCACATCACTTTTCAGATCCCTGTCCTCTCATTTGGGGGGAAACTGCTAAAAATCAGCACTAATACGAAACTTGGGCTGTTTCTGCAAAGTCTGCATAGTGAGCTGTGCAGACAAAGTACCCTGCCCTCCCTTCTAAGAGTTAGGATTTGCAAGGAGTGATGAGCCCAGTTTAAAGGTCACTTGCTCCAGGATATCTGCAATGAAATGCAGATTAAGTCCTCCCTAGTCTCCTGTGTGTGAGCACATCTATTTTATCCCTTGCTATGTTATCATGGTATCTTCTTTTACCTTTTGGAGGAAAGGAACTGAGTCTCATTATTATACCCCTGCTCCCAGTACAATGAATGCAAAGAGTAGACAGAAGATACTCAAGACACACATTCTGGATTAGCCAACATACTCCTTGTACAGTCTCCTTGGAGTGCATTAAACAGCTTCCCCTTGTATGTCCTTAAAACTAAATACTGAGAAGTGATTAAATAAAAGTACTAGCTAGTTCTCAAAGACTCAGGGGAAACAAAACAAAACAAAAGAAATAAAAAAAGCAAACAAGAGGAATCTGAAAATGTGGTACTAGATAATTGTTAAAGAGAATACATGTACATTTATGTTTGCAAAAGTAAAGACACTATGGCAACTTAAAAACAAAAGCAAAAAATAAATGACAGCAAATCTTCCAGCCCAGTTTTCAAGGGAATACACACAGATATAAATGAACGCACTTCTAGAAAGACTAGCACATTGGAGTTAGGCATAAAGATATTTTTGAATTCTCAGTTAATCACGTCTTCTCTCCAGGCAGAAGTAGCTTTCTGTAATCAATATAATCCAGCCCATAGTTCTCAAACTAAGTTTGAGTTCATTTAAGAAGTAGATGAGCTGAGGTGTTACCTTGTAAAAAACTCTGCAGGTCATAGAAGAACCTGGACCATAACAGTATCCCTGTAAATGTCACCTCAATTCTATCTTACTTTAACCACTTACAATAATTGCTAAAATCTGTGATGTGCTTATTTTTACATATTATGAGGTATGTGTGCATTATTATAATGGGTGGTATCCGGCTTTGTAACTTCTTTTTAAGCACCAGAAGGACAAAAATGTCCTTGAAGGGGAAAACTGAAATGCTAAAGAACAGGCCATTTTGACTTGGAGACATGTTCACGGTGTTTTGCATGTAACTTTATAAAGGGAGAGCTCACTAGGCCACATGCAACTTTCCATGGGGAACTCTCAGATTGCTTTTATGAGGCAAGGACTGGTGGCTTTGGCAGATCACCCTATAAAAACAGTCCATCAGTCAACTGTCACTTCCTACTTGTGAGTCTGAGAGCAGGGAGCATGCTATCAGAACACCTATGGAACCTCAAGGAGGAGGCTCTGTTGTGCCTGCTGCCTTGCTGGCCCAGGAGGTAGGGACAGGAGCAGCCACACTGCACTTGCTGCATCATTTGGCTGCTTTCCAAAATAAAGCTGCACAAGAGCACAAACTAATACCAAAGGCAAGGCTTTGGGAGAGAATGGGGCCAGTATATCTCGGTGGACTTGAGAAGATAAATTGGGAGACACTTTGCAGAAAATGCAGAGGGTCTAAGAGCAGAAAAATAAAGTCCACCTTATTCCCAACCCATCATAGCACAGTCTCCTGAAGAGTTCTTTGTATATATCCAAATTTGAGACTGCCTAAAAGGATGTGTTTTAATAAGCTAAGGTTAAGGTAGATGGCACAGATAACTGAAATATTTTCTTTTAAACATCTGTTCAGTTAGGTCACAAGAAGATTAGCTAGTTTGCAAGGATTTTATGGCCTTACACATTTTAACTCATTTGTACGATTTTTTCCCCAACATGAACAAGTGGAAGAGGAAGGGTTTCTTCCCTAATTTTTGTGATTATAGTGTGCTGCCTCATCCTCCTGT